>JAFVLL020018796.1:0-14610 GCA_021397915.2 Tor tambroides
GTGTATAACTTAAATGCTCGATGTCTGGCCATTCAGTACCAGTTTAAGACAGTAATTTCTGAAGACTTCATGTGTTTGTTATGACATTTGTGTACCTCTAATGTCCTCTGGGTTTATTTTTGGGCAGCATTTGATGTTTTTATTTTTCAAGGCAATTTTAAAAAACCATTTTTGGCAGCCCTAAGTATATATTGTTGGTTTTGGGCACTTATAATTTCTGTCTTGTACATGGTTATTTTTGAGATGTACTAGTGCCCAAATTACATTTAAACTGACAGACAATCTCACTCGCAGACACACGCAGAAAGACTCGCAATAATGTGCGGGAGCTATTCATGGTTGCATCCCACCCGAAATGTTTTATTATTTCTGAAATGCTGGGTGTGTTGAAAAATAGATAGTTCACAGTCTAGCACTTTTAATGAGTAGGTGCTGCGCTCTCGGGTTTCTGCCGTGTGTATTTGTGTACGAACGGCTCTCAGCTATACCACAAAACTATGAGACGACACTGTCTGTCCTGCTTTGATGCTTTCATGCTGCGTTTGTCTGCTCTTCCAGGCTGCTGTGACCTGGATTGAAATAATGCAGACACTTGTTCAGTGTTTTCCTCCCCAGCTGACACGGTCATTGCTGTTATGCGGTGCATTTTCAACTACAACTTTTACTAAATGTATGCCTCTTTGATGTGAATTTGAAGATGTACTGCTATAAAAAGGCATACAAGACTTTAAGAAACATACTTGTTTCACTATATTATACTTTGATTATTTACTTGTTGGCAGCAGGATGATGATAAAATGCTAAAAGTTAGTCATTGCTCAGTGAGAGATTGAGAGTTAGCGAGCGTGAACTTGATGTTATTTAGATTTTTAAAAAAGACTACTAATACATTTTTATTATTATATATTTATGTCAGGTTTTCTGCAGGTCTGAGTGAATGCACCATTCCACAAATTAAGGCCTTAAATCAGAGCAGAAAGTCTTACATTTATAAAGTCATTACATGTTGCATGCACTGCAGAAATGAATGTATTCCTGTAGTTTTGCCTTGCTTTCTGGTACAAATAACTAAACAGCCATAAATCAAGATAAATGTACTTGAGGACCAAAATGAAGATAGTTGAAGTCATGTTTACCGAGAAATTGAACAAAATGATGGGAGTTTATGCTTAAAACAAGAACAAATGTCTGTCAGTGAGGTATGAATATTTGATTTCCCTCTGAATATGTTGATTTTTCTGAGCCCATCGACAGATATTTGTTCTTCTTTAATTTACTTTATTTTGATCACTTTCTCAGAAAACAAGAATTAAAGTAAATGTATCTTGATTTAAACTATTTACACTAGAAAATTAGTCAAAAACATCACTGAGAACATCACTTTTTACAGTGTGATTAGAAGTTAGAGTTAAAGTTGATTCAATTTTTGTTTGTTTGTTTGTAAAATTAATTAAAAAGTAATCTGAGAGATCTGCAGTTTCAAACTCTGAAGTGTTGCAAATTGTCTGTTCCCTTGAGATTTACATTTAGAAAACACATTGATGTATTGTGTCTCTTTAATTAATTCCTTAAATTACTTAATAGGCCTGAAAAATGTTTAAATTTGCCTTTATAAAACCTGCAGAAACCCTGTTACATTAAACTGGATGGAATGTTTTACTGACTAATACCACAAAACATCACAGTATTTGTGACCCTGGACCACAAAACCAGTCTTAAGTGTCAATTTTTCGAAATTGAGATTTATACATAATCTGAAAGCTGAATAAATAATCTTTCCATTGATGCATGGTTTGTTAGGATCAGACAATATTTGGCCGAGATACAACTATTTGAAAATCTGGAATCTGAGGGTGCAAAAAAATCAAAATATTGAGAAAATCGTCTTTAAAGTTGTCCAAATGAAGTTCTTGGCAATGCATATTACTAATCAAAAATGAAGTTTTAATATATTTACGGTAAGAATTTTACAAAATATCTTCATGGAACATGATCTTTATGTAATATCCTAATGACTTTTGGCATAAAAGAAAAATGGATGATTTTGACCCATACAATGTATTTTTGGCTATTGCTACAAATATACCCCAGCGACTTAAGACTGGTTTTGTGGTCCAGGGTCACATTTATCAAATGCATTTCTAATGCTTAATGATATCTGTACAGTCGCCTTCCCTTCAAAACAATGTCAATTCCTGGATAATGTCATTACAACTCTTACTTTTAGGTAAAGAGATTTTACAAAAGACTAACAGGTTGAAAAGTAATATTGCATGCATTGGAACCTATAGAATGTCATTAATTACCAATAAAAAACAATTTACCAAGAACGTGATTGAGATACTTCAAAGAATAAAAATACAAAATGCATAGAATATTTCTTGATAAATTGGCAATATTTAATGTTTTAAGGTGCAGCACCCAGGCAACATCCACTCAAACCAAAGTAGTGAAATTATTCAAAATGGTGAAAAATCTAATTTTCATTGTTTTATTTATAGTATATTAAGACCTAAGTGATGGGGACATGGAAATATACTGCATAACAAGAGTGACGCGACTGATTTTGGGTCCTGGGTGCCACAGAGTTGAATGTCAGCATGTCAGCGGTGTATGTGTGTGTCTGTACGGAGTGTGGCAGCCGCTGGCGTCTGTGGAAAGGTCCACGATGGTGTGTGTGTGAGTGCTATTTCAGGCCAATGTGTGTCTGTCTCTCATAAAGCCAGACGGGTTCTGCTGCTGCTCACTTTACACTCTCTGTGTGTGAGTTTGCACACTGGCTCGACTGCTCTGATGTGGTTCGACGCCTGTGTGGTCCCGAGAGGAGAGAAAGGAGAGCAGGAAGGAGGGTCACACTAGCACTTAAAGCATTACACATTATTAAAAGACAGTCAAATGCAGAGGAAATTTTCAAAGAAAGAGCGTCTGACTTTGACGCTACTGTTCGCTCAATCTACGGTTATTCCGGTAGAGAGAAAAATGAGGGAATGATTTCCAGACTCACAGTTTCCAAATAGCTACAACGGTGCCGCTATTTCAGCACATGCCAAGTGCTAGAGAAAGACCAGAGATGGAGTTGTAGAGGAGAGAGGCAGGGAAACCACAGATCAGTACAAACACACGTTTCATGTCTCTTTTGCTTTGCTTCTCTGCCTGAAGGTTGAAGGAATAGGTCAACCTTCTGAAAAATGAAAACTCTGGTCATTTATTCACCCTCATGGCATTCCAAACCCATATGACTTTTTTTCTTTTGACTTTTCATATGACTTTTGTTTTGATTATATACATTTGAGATGAGACATTATGCTTGAGATTTAAGGGCAAGATTAATGACTAGTGTAGGACACATTGCACACATAATGCACAAGTT
This sequence comes from Tor tambroides, assembly GCA_021397915.2. NCBI lineage: Eukaryota > Metazoa > Chordata > Actinopteri > Cypriniformes > Cyprinidae > Tor > Tor tambroides. Next base: position 3,371 of record JAFVLL020018796.1, read on the forward strand.
GTATTGACTACTTTTATGACGTTTATATTTCATTATATGGAGTAGCTCAGACATTTTGTGTTCCACAGAAGAAATGAAGTCATACATGTTCAGAGCAACATGAGGGTGAGTAAATGATGAGAGAATTTTTTTTTAGGGTAATTTGTTCCTTTAACAAGACTGCATTTGACAGAGACTTAAGAACTAAAATGTCTCCACCAGTTCTGTATTAATTTTCCCAAAACAAATGTTTTTTGCTCTGAAAATGTGACTTGTAAGCGGTAGAGCCGACTGTACGCTGACTCTCAGACTCATGTGGGGTTTCTTTCAGCTTAAATTGCTTACCAGTTTATTCCTTTGTCTCTGATTTTACCTGTTGTGTTCAGGAGCCCTTCCATTTTCTATCAAATCTTTTTAAATGCATTTAGCCTGATCCGAAGTACCATTTCTCTTACTCACTCACTTGCGCTACAGACAATTAACCCTTCAAAAAAGCCATAATTTACTGAGACCCAGTAAGTATCAAAAATGTTAACAAGACATCCATTTTATAGCTTTGTTCAAACCTCGTTATGGTTTGATTTCCATTCAGGCCGTCTCTGTTTAAAACATTTTCCAGCGCTGACTCACAGTTACTGCGCAACTTTGATGTGATGTTTTGCAGTGAACGAACGTCCTCCTTCAGATATGATGTCTAAGCATATATTTGTCAGAGGGTAAGTGGTTTGCACTTTGTTAACCAGTGTTGGCCAATAACGTATGTTGTGTGGGATAAACTTGTTTTTCTCAGAATGAACGTTTAATTGCAGTGGAGGAAGCCCACACAGTGAGAGCGGCAGATATAACTGCTGCGTTTACACAAACCTGCCATTTTAATGCGATGTGAGTTTGCTGCTCTATTACACATCATTGATTTGATGTTTCTGGAGCTTGTCGAGTCAAAACAGAGAATCAGAAGTCAACTAAACTGACATGTGATTTCACACTCTGTTATTTCCATGTTTTTTTATACATGTAAACGAATGTTAATATGCACAAGAGCTTTTAGTAGACATAGATGTAGTAGTTTGAGTGTGTGGGTTTTTGTTTGTGCTGTGAGGTAATGAACAGATGAATAATGAAGCAGTCCACCTGCTGCTGTTTACTGACGGTTGAGTCGTCGACGTGTTTAATTAGTCTCAAGTGGATGATGATTATTGTGAACAGTGTAATGACATGCTAAATATGACAAACATTAAAAACCCTCATTAGCTGAGGGAGAAGAACAGTGATGACTGCGGCCTGTCATTCCGTTCTTTCATTTGCATACATTTAAATAGCCTTCAGTCATATTTATGGCTTAAAACAATGGATAACGTCATCTTGTGCTGCCTACTTCATTTAGCAAACTGCACCGTTTTTTTTTTTTTTTTGTCCCATAACCTTATATTTACTAAGTGCCCATCAAATGCTGCTGCCTGTGATTGAGGGATGTTTTTTGCATGTCAATTACAATTTATACATACCAGAAACAAATTTATCCAGGTCTAAAAATACATATATTTTACACGTTGGTCATTTTACATGTAATTTATTTGTCAGTGAATGGAAAGAATAGCAATTAATCATTCCTTTTCATTTTTCATTAGAGTTTATCCTTTTCACCCCTAATGGTTCCTTAAAATCAGGTCTTAAAGTTATTAGTAGCTTTGTCTCTTTGACCCATTAAAACCAAAAGCTGAGATGGTCAGGAGTTTTAAAAAAACCTCCTAAACCCAACAGCAGAAAACCTAGAGCTGTATAGATCATGTGCTGCCTCTCTTCGGCCACTAGAGGGTGGAAAGGGCCTTCAGTGCCGATGGGCAATGTTTACCAAACATTATTTACTACCATGATGGCAAAATTACAGTATAGTGTAATAATATACTACAGTGTAGTTTTGTGTGTGTGTGTGTAAGGATTAGGAATTGTAGAACCCAGATACATTTTGGATCAGTGTATCTCAAACTGCTTTGGGAAATAATGGGAAAATAAAGACATGTGCACATACATAAACATGCAATTTTATCAGCATGTGTGCTCTGCCTGAAATATGGAACTTACAAACTGGATAGCAAAGTGTGATTGAATCATCATAGATGATCAACTTAAGAGTCTTTAAAATTTGTTATTTCTTAGAGGATGCTTTGAAGCTGTAGAGGAGACACTTGTGAGTCTTGGAAGAAAAATACAGTATACCAGGTAGGAGATTGCATGGAGAAAAAATTTGATGTACACTACCGTTCAAAGGTTGTGGGTTGGTAAGAGTTTTTTGAAAGAAGTGTCCTATTTTCTGACCAAGTCTGCATTCATTTGATCAAAAAGTAAATAATAATATTGTGACACATTATTGCAATTTATAATAACTGTTTACTGTTGTTTACTAAAATGTAATTTATTCCAGTGATGCAGGGCTGAATTTTCAGCAGTCATTACTCCAGTCGTCAGTGTCACATGATCCTTCAGAAATCATTCTAATATGCTGATTTGCTGCTCAAAACATTTCTAATTATTATCAGTGCTGAAAACGATTGTGCTGTTAATCTATTTTTTCAGGATTCTTTGCAAAAATGCCACTTTTGATCAACATAATGTGCTAAATAAAATATTAATTTCTTTAAAAAAAAAAAAAAAGAACTGACACCAAACTTTTGAATGGTGGTAGATTCAATTCAAACAGATGTTATCTCATTCTCATTTTTTTCCTTGTAGAATATGAACACCAGGAGTGCTTGATTGGATTTTATATCTGGGTTTTTAAATATGTTGTAACTTAGTAAAATCCTATTATACTCTTATTTTAGCTTGTTTCTTGCCATGAATAGCCATGGTAGCTAGAATGGTGCTAAATTATAAGCAAACAAACCATATATCTGAAGTTTTAGGGCTATCTGTCAGTAGGTCTATAAATTGTGATTAATCTCATGATTTTAGTCAGTTTCTTTTTAAGCAAAGAAAAGGTTGTCAGGTGTAAATTGTCATTTTGTGTAGATAAATTCCATAAATATAAATAAATTCCATCACAAAAAAATACAAATGACTTGACCGTTGTTAAATGTCCCATGTGGATTTGATTTATAAATAAATGAGAAGTACAGTATCTCTATGATTGCCCTCAAAACTGTCACCAGGGAGGCTGCTTAATGAGTTTGTTTTTCTCCCACAGTACTGATATCATAATAAAGGTCATTATCATAATATTAATGTGAATTTTAAAGGATATCCTGTATAATATGAGCTTGTTGTTAATGATGGAGTACTTGAGCCCTATTTATGGGTCTGTGGAGGTACTTGAGACATAAAAGGATGGAAAGCACCAGAAGTCTTCCTGCTCTCTGTCTGTTTGGTCAGATTGTGTCCAGTGATTCATGTACAGGATGTGTGTGCTGTAAGTATGTGTGATAATTATTACACAGCTGCCATCCACATGATACAATGACAGAATGCCTTCATTTCAGACTCTTATCCTGTCAGCATCTCTCTCTCTCTTTCTCTGCTAATATCTCTCAGAGGTTCGTGACCCTGTGAGTCTTTTCAACACGGTTGCACGCTCCTCCGTCTGTCTCTGTGCACGTGGCTGTCTGTCTCTCCCTGCCGTGTTCCGCTTCAGAACCATGTGGGTCATGTCTGGGTGTGGGACGAGTGTCGCGGCATCTCACACGGCAGTGTTTTTTCATCCAAAGCGTTGTCTCCGATAGCTGGAATTCCTCAGTGATGCTGGAATGTTTTTTCTTGGTGTCTTACAGTCGTATCTTCCCTTTGAACTTGCAAAGTGACTCTGTTGTGTTGTCACACTCCGTAAATCAACACTACAGCTTTTGCTAACAATCCTCAAGCCCAATGGTCACAAGCCATTTTATTTTTACATCTGACATATTTCAGATACAGTTTTATTGTAGTATTATTTTTATACTATTATAGTATTTGTCAGTATTTTGAATTAGCTTTTATTTTTAGATTTCAGGTTTTCCTTTTTAGTTTAAAGGGATAGTTCACCCAAAAATGAAAATTCTGTCATTAATTACTCACCCATGTTGTTCCAAACCCGTAAGACTTCCGTTCATCTTCGAAACACAAATTAAAATTTTTTCGATCCATCCTGTGAGCTCTCTGACCCTCCCATAGGCGGCAAGGGTCGTTACACGATCAAGGTCCAGAAACGTAGCAAGGAGGTCGGTAAAATAATCCATGTGACATCATGAGTTTAACCGTAATTTTACGAAGCTACGAGAATACTTTTTGTGTGCAAAAGAAAACAAAAATAACGAATATATTCAACAATTCATCTCCTCCACGTTACCCAGTCGCCATTTTGGAGAGTATCCACTGAACGTAAACAACGTATGCTCTTCTGTGTCAGCTGCGTCAGGCGGATACATTGTTTACTTTCGGATCAAGGTGCAAACAACGTAGACGACGTATATGGGAGGGTCAGAGAGCTCACAGGATGCATCAAAAATATCTTAATTTGTGTTCTGAAGATGAACAGAGGTCTACGGGTTTGGAACAACATGAGGGTGAGTAATTAATGACAGAATTTTCATTTTTGGGTGAACTATCCCTTTAATTACTCACCTTCATGCTGTTCCAAACCAGTAAGACCTTCGTTCATCTTCAGAACACAAATTAAGATATTTTTGATGAAATCCGAGAGCTTTCTGACCTTGCATAGACAGCAACGCAACTGACTCGTTCAAGACCCAGAAAGGTAGTAAGGACATTGTTAAAATAGTCCATGTGACATCAGTGGTTTAACTCTAATTTTTATGAAGCTCCGAGAATACTTTTAGTGCACAAAGAAACAAAAATAACAATTTCTTCTCTTCCGTGTCAGTCTTTGACGTGCGTTCACGAGAGTACCACGGCACATGTGTGTGATGCTGCTGATGCAGGAGCTGGCATTGAAAGGTTGAAAAGTATAAGAGGGATTGGTGACATAATCCAAAAAGGAAGATTGTTTTAGAGCAGGTTATTAGTTTTAAATTAAAGGTTACATAGACTGGTAAGCTTCAGCTTACAGAAGTATGCAAAAAAAAGATTTATTTTTTCTGTATTGATTACCAAGAGTACGTTGTTTGGACCATGAAAAATCATATCATTGGCATCTCATAGATGTAGTGAAACTAATCCCATTGACTAACTTCAAATCTTGAAATTTATAGGAATGAATAGATGTACCAACAGCCTTCAAATGCAACTTGCAGGATGGCACGTTTATCACCAAGTCTGGTCTGTGGAGATGATTGTATCTTCTGAAGAACTGACCTCTGACTAAAAGACTGGTAAGAAGAGCTCACTACAACACAAATAACTGCTTTTGATTATCAGAGTCATCAGGTTAACCTCTCTTGTCCCTTGTTGTAGGTGATAAAGCCAACGAGAACCACTGGACGTGTGAAAAAACTGAAACAAGAATTGAAGTAGGTACTGTATATGAATCCAAAAAACATCCAAGTCCAACAACCATGACATCATTGCTTAGTGCATGACATCACTTATTGAGGGAGGGCTTTATCTCAGTGATCAGTTCTTAAAGGGGTATCACTGATGGTTAAAACTTCTTGATAAAATATGTGAAACATACTTGGATAAGTGATGGTTATCGCTGTTTGATCAGGCAGATCTAGGGCCATTTTTGTCTCTGTTCATTCACAAGAGCATTACTTCTCAATTGTTAATAAATGGAAAATTATTTGTTTTTTCAGTCCACTGTAATGGGCTGTTCTACCATGAGAGTGCTGCAGTTACAGTTTTCTTACCAGATTTTCATGGAAGCTTTCAAAAACTGAACCCGTGCCCATTAATTAATTGGATCATTATTAAATGGTTACTTATTTATGATGCAATGACTAGAGCTATTTTCCATGCTGACACTTTCCACAATTCGCAGAGCGAGCGGCTGAGAAGGAAAGATCTGGTTTTGATTATTTAAATGGAGCCGCTAAATCTCCACGCAGTGTGAGGCCAATTTGTGGTGGGTGAAAAGTGGAGCCTTTTTTTTTTGTGGAGTTGTAGACTCGACAGGTCCTATTATCACTCATACAGAGAAAGGGGTGGTCTTCTGGGATACTGTAAGGCCTTTTTTTTTAGTTTGTGTTCTTTAAACTATATTTTCATGAACAAATGTATTTATGTGTATTTAACTGTTTTAAATCAACATTTAAGACTCTCAAACGTTATTTCTCCCGTTAAAAGTGAAGACACAGGCTTTTGTTAACATAAGCTGAAGTTTCCATCAACGCTCCGAGCGAGACTGTGAGTCAGCATTCATAAAGTTTAACCCGCTTAAATGCGGCTCTCAGCACAGATAAATCAAAGATGGCTCTCCGCAGAGATTCTTCCAGGACAGGAATTATTGTTGTGGTTTAAAAAAAAAAATAGTTGCATTTTTTTAAATTTTTATTTTTTTCTCAGAAAACAAAGAACTATACTGGGAAAAATGTTGGAAAAACATTGTAACTTTTAGACACCATGCATACAGGTTCATTTTTTTGACAGATCTGGGATGTTATTTCTTGGGAATAATAATGGTAATAATAATTAGTAGTAGTAGTATTAGATATTCAATTATATATTAGTAACAGTAGAAATAATAATAACAATAATAACAACCTTATTATTATTGTTGTTGTTGTTAAGAAACAACACTCAAGATTTTTTGAAAAGGTGTGTGTGTGTGTGTGTGTGTGTGTGTGTGTGTGTGTGTGTGTGTGTGTGTGTGTGTGTTTTGCTATACTTGTGAGGACCAGATGTCCCCACAAGGATAGTAAAGCCTGAGATTTTTGACTTTGTGAGGACATTTGGCCGGTCCTCACAAGGGAAATAAATTATTAAAAATACTAAATGAAGTTTATCTTAAAATGTAAAAATGCAAAAAGGTTTCTGTGATGGGTAGGTTTAGGGGTAGGGTTGGGTTAGGGCAATAGAAAATATTGTTAGGTCAGTATAAAAACAATAGAAGTCTATGAAAGTCCTCACAAGTATAGCAAAACAAATGTGTGTGTGTGTGTGTGTGTGTGTGTGTGTACAGATGTACAGTGGTGGCCAAAATCGTTAGAACATCTGACAGATCTGAAAACATTGACCTTTTTTGCCTCCGAAACATGATTTCATTTCATAATGTTTATGAAACATGCAGATGGTTTTTCTGAGCACAACAAATATCAGATAAAGTGAGTCATACTGTTGTTCTTTTATCCACTTTTAAATTTAAAATATTTGGTATGTCCACCTTGCAGCAATTACAGCAGCACATCTCTCTGGCATGGTGTCAATATATTTCCTGAGAACTTCAACAATGTTATCCCATGCCTCCTGCAACTCAAGTCAAATTCTTTCCTTTGAATGTACAATAGATCTGTACAGTTTATTTTCCAACTCGCTCCAAATTTGCTCAATGGTGTTGAGGTCCAGACTTTGAGGGGGCAAGTCCATCATTTTCAATGTTCCAGCAGATTCTTTCCGTCGCAGGTAGTTCGGGCAATAGTTTCTTTTATGGGTATTGTAATGGCCAATTCAACAAAAACAACTGAAACCTCTTAAATATGCAAAGTGTTCTAACAATTTTTGCCACCACTGTGTGTGCGTGCGTGCGTGTGTGTGTAAAACATTTTTATTTTTTGCCAAAGGGACAAGCTCTTCGTTTTGTCTCACTTAAACAACTCTGTTTGTCAAACCGTTTCATAAAGTCTTAAATGACAATTTCTGTAGAAAAAAATAGTTTTGTTTTATTTTTCTCTTTTTTTATTATACTTTTACCACAGCTAGGTTGTGCCGCATTCTTGTTAATCCAAGTCATGACACATGCGGTTTAATAGCAACGAATGTCAAATTAAAGACTGCAGCTAAGTATTTAGAAGTGCATTTAGGTGAATCGGCGTATCATTTTCAGAACAAATAATGTGTGTGTGTGTGTGTTTGCCCCTGCATGTTGCTCTGCAGCGCTGCGAGGAGTCTCGGGTTGCGGCCGCTCTGTGGCGTCACAGGGAATGAAGCTGTAATTTCACAGTCTTTGATGTGCTGTGTGTAGCATTACCTGTAGACTGCAGTCGTCTCTCGTTCTGTTCATTTATCTGTCTCTTCTCTTCTTCCTGTCATTCTTTCCAGCTCCTTCTTCCTCTGCAGACGGGAGTCTTTGATGTCCTTTGTGGCGTGACCTGTAAACTGTTGAAGTTCTTTGCTCTGTCCATCTCTTTCCTGCTCTTTCTGGTTCTCTTTTCTCATTTCTTGTGGCTTTGATGTTTTGTCATTACCTGCAGTTGTTTTCATTCACGTTGTTTCTGTCTGTCTGCTCCATACCACCTATAAGACGTAAAATGGTGTGTAATTACTCTGTTTTGTAGGGCATAGTGCAGACTATGTGTGTTAGACGTCGAGAAACAAAAGTGCCCCGAGGAAAATGAGAGCGCTCAGAGGTTGCTCGTTTATTGCTCAGAAGACTCATTTTTCCAGTTTTCTTTCCTGTGTCAATGTTTTTCCTATTGTAAAGGAAGTTGAGGTGGGACGTATCTATTTTATAAATGGACAGAGAGCATTTGATTGGACAAAAGATGTGTACACTCTCGAGAGCAAAAGTTAATTTAGTGAAACTAGCTATAACTTTTCAGATTGAAACTTGCAGACTTTAATATTTTGGCAGATCTGAGCACAGTTTGAGACTACAAAAACCTCATTGACGTCATCATTTCGATCCATCCTCTCTGACGTGACCTTTGTCGTGACCTCTGACCTCTAAGCAGCACACAACAAGACCCAACAATGACCTCAGTCCAATTTTAAAGACACAAACAAACAGCAGACCGTTAATTTCCGTGGCTCCATTATCACAGCGAGATGATGTCACCTGTTTCTGTACAACAAACGAGTTCCTGGTTATGTCATATGACTTTCGTTCGTCCCCTGTTCCAACATCATTACGGCGACTCGTAAAGAGCGTTTAATAATATTTAAATCAGAGATTGTGTTTGTACATGTTGAGTAACGCGCTCATGGATTCCAGACATAGCTCAGATGTTAATGCTCCTGTCTTCCTCTGAGTCACCTAAATATTTCAGACGTCTGAGAAGGGGAGAGCGCAGGAAATGACAGAGTGAAGGGAAAACTAATGTGGAGAAAGGGTCTGTGTTACTGTCACGCTGTTGACCAGCCCGTCATCCACAGGGGGTGGGACTTCTCAGACTTTCTGAACTCCTGTGAGTAATTTTCAGGCCACAATCTGAAAAGCTTCTTACACAATCAAATGTTTTGGATTAACAGTGGGATAACAGTCGGCTATCTTAAAGAAAGCTCTAACTATATCCTAAATAAAGCAAACAGTTTGTTGTGATTACATTTAAATCATAAAATGTTAATGATAAAGTAAGTACGTTTTGTTTCAGAAAGTGATCGGCTGGACTGCTTTATCTCAAGTTTTGTGGTTACTTAACATTTAAAAAATGTTATTGAAACTTTTGATAGATGGATAAAGATATATAGTTGGGTCCAAAAAGTTTGAGTGCACATTGAAATTCTGGGATTCTAAATATAATTAGAGCCCTAGGTATTCAAAAAAAAAAATTGTCGTTGACAGTGTGACTCATTGAGCCAAGTCACATTTATTTATATACTGATTTATGCAACACAGATTCTTTCAAAGCAGCTTCACGGTAATAAACAGGAAAATAACAGTGTTAAAGGGATAGTTCACCCAAAAATGGTAGCCATCAACTTACATAGTATTTTTTTTTCCATACTTTGGAAGTCAGTGACTACCGACAACTGTTTGATTACCAGCAATCTTAAAAAATATCTTCTTTTGTGCTTAGCAGAAGAAAGAAACTCGTACAGATTTAGAACTTGAAGGTGAGTATATGATGATAGAATTTTTATTTTTGGGTGAACTATCGCTTGTAGAATTCATCAATTATGAAATTATTTCAATTTCAGCTAAAAAGCAGCTCTACAGAAGATCAGTTTCATTATTCAGCTCAAGTCAGTTCATTATTGATTCAATTCAGTTCAATAACAGTATAGTTGTTGTAAAGTTTGTGTCATTATCCAGCTCAGTTCATTTGATAGTGCCAATGCAGTTAAATCAACAATATGATTGAATATTGATTGTCTTTTAAACCAATAAAAGACAGTCTTCAGACTGTCAGATGTTCTCAATTCCTTTGAAGAGCAAGATGCTCTATGGTTTACTCTCAAATTATATTCATCAGGTTTTGTTTATGTACTGTACTATTGAGTGCTGCTGACATCAAAGCAATAGAGAGACAAACCAGGACATTCTCATATTCCTGTTTTCAATTTAAATGTTTTGCTTCAACAACTTGTATTTAATTAGAAAAAATGTATTTTGTTAATAATAGGTCAGGCTCTCTTGTGTGTATGTGTGTGTGTGTGTGTGTGTGTGTTATGACGAACCTTTCCATCCCTGCTCTCTGTCACTTTCATCTCTATTTCTTTGCAGTCTTCCTTCATATTCCTCTCTCTCTCTCTCTGTCCGTCTCTCTGATGCGGATGGTGCCGGAGGGTCTGTCTGCAGGCCTCGTGTTGCCACACAGACTGAGGGGAGAGTTTCCGCTGTGGCATTTGCACTCTGAATCTGTAGGAAAGCTGCCACTGCTCTCTTCTTTATGACTACAGTTAAATGTCCACTAAATGATGTCTCAGCCAGTAAAAATAGCTTTATGAAGATGTCTGGAGAAAGGCTTGGGCTTTTGAATATAGCATTTTTGAGTGGCTGTCATTGCATGAATCAGTTGTTTATTACAGAAAAAAATGTGTTTACTGGTGTCAATGAGTCTCTAATTAATTTGTCGTTTTATTTTGTGTCCGTTGCATGTGTTTTGACACAAAACAATTTTAGGCCAGAAAAGTGTTTCCACAAAGCCGTTTATGTATTTAATTACTTAGTATATGAAACCATGATCCGCAGTCACAAAAATAGTATTCTTTTACCATTTTAATTTTAGCGTTTATATTTATCACATTTATTTTTGTGACTATTTTTGTGAGTGCGGATCATGGTTTCATAGGCCGGAAAAGTGTGCAAGTATGCAATTCTAACATGCAACACAAACATGAATTAAAAGCAAAGTAAAAATAATTGGACGCCACTCGCTGCATTAGACATGCAAGTTGATGCAAATGAGGTCACGTAACAACAGTTTTGTCTGCAGTTTTGCAGGTGTATCAATGTATTACCTACTGAAACAGGAAGCTGAGGTGGAACATATCAGTTTTTATAGGTAGATGGAGAG
>JAFVLL020018797.1:0-17787 GCA_021397915.2 Tor tambroides
TAAAGAGGCAGACAGACACAGGAAGTGCTCATAATACCAGTTTCAGGCATTGTCCCAAATAATTACAAGCTAGAAAGGGAAGGAATAAATAAAGAATAAGTTTTTCAAGTGTTTTCAAGTTTTTCAACACTTTACAAGTGTTGTGTTTTAGGATGCACTAATGAACTTAGGAGTCGCCATAATCTCCCCTCATCTGAGCCCAGGACACTTTGGTTAAATTTCATTTTCGAAGGAAATATCCCAGAAAAAAATCGGTAACGTCCCCAATATGTTTAGGAATTAATACCAACACTTCGTGCACAAACGTCAGCTCCAGACAAAGTAAGTATTATGCGTTTGTTTTCCAAATTGCCTTTCTGAAAGAGCTTCTTGGCACTCTGTAAGGCTAATGATGCTAAAGCTATCATTGTCTCTGTGTGTTTGCACTGATGCTGCCTTCAAGTGCTGCCAGAATGATCGTGAATAGGAATGTGGTAACGTTAGTTAAAAGTTGCGTATGAAAGCAATGTGAGTCGATCGCTTGAAGTTGTCCAGCTCATAATCAGAAGTGGAACTTATAAATTTTGTGATAGCATGAGACCAGCTATGTTGTTATTTTATCCCGCCGTGCTCCCCGTCTGTGTAATTCATAAATGTGAATATATTATGCACAGTATAATCAGATGACTGACTTTGAAACCGAGTAGTTTTCTGTAAAGATAACAGGCTTGTACCAATAGTGGAATGTTTATTTGCAAAGGCTAGCACTGCTAATGCAGAGCTTGAGCTCTTGAAGCTCTGCCCTCTTCTCCGGGAGCAACAGCTGGTTTGCATTAACATACTCAAAACAGCGCATTTTGGCTCATACCCTAAAAGTGGCAATTTTCACAAGCTGTCAAAATTGATCTGTGGGGTATATTGAGCTAAACCTTCACATATACGCTCTGGGGACATCAGAGACTTATTTTATATCTTGTAAAAAGGGGCATAATAGGTCCCCTTTAAGATTTCAACTGCATTTGTCTGGGAAAAAACAGCAGAGATTTATTTTATTATAGCTATTTTCAAAGTTTTCAGTGTACTCTTATTAAAAAAAGAACTTTAATAATGATTATTAGTTCTAACAAGTACATTTCTGCTTAAAAAAAAAAAAAAAATTGGTTTATAATTTCTGCGCAGGAGATATTTGGTGTTGTTTCAAAACAAAAGGAAATATACATTGGTATCTGCATATATTATTTGAAATATTTAAAAAATATTGGCATATTGGATATCGGCAAAAATCTAATATCATGCATTCCTAGATAGTACCTTATTTTTCTCAGGAAACAAATATAAGAAGCAGTAGACTTTGTTCATGTAGTAATAATAATAATAATAATAATAATAATAAAACACCCTTTCTGTCTAGGAGAAACACTTGCTATGTCAAAGAGATCTCATTTTTAATGTTTCCTTTCCTCTGGGCTGTATCTTGGATAGATGATGTGGTTTTTATTTGTCTTGCAGTGAAGTATGTGGACTGTGGCAGAGGAGCTCATGTGAGGTTTGAATGCAGTCAGCCTGGAGACTTTGGGATATCGGTGGATGGGGTTGTGTTTGCCCTGCGGCCGCTGCTCCAGTTCCGCTCCTGGACATCACCTCTGCTCATCAAAGCCCAGGATGAAGCCACCCAGCAGCAGTGGCAGACGCAGGTCAGACTGCTTCCAGCCAGAGACCATCCAGCAACGGTACGGCATCTGCATCATACAGCACAGCTGGAACAGTGATCATGTATAATCTGGAGCTCTCTTCTGGACTGTATTTCAGTAGCCGTTAAGTGAGCGTCTGTAGTCCATTTAAACAGATATTTGTCTGTTCTGGCTGACACTCATTTGGCCCTATAGTGTGGCATGAATGCAGCAAGGTTTCCGTTAGAAATGCACTATTTGCAGCAGCAATGATTCATCCATTAACGGGGCTGCTGTGATGAAGTGAGAAGAGATCAGCTGGTCATTTGATCTCAACATGTCTCTCCTCATGCGCTGACCCGGTCTATATAAAATAAAGATGCATCTTGCACTGTCTGGGATTTATAAAGGGAATTTTGCACAGATTCTGGTGTATTGTTTTATAAATCTGCTAAATTTGTGAGGATACACTGCTGTTAACACGTCACACAAAGCATTGCCAAGTATTTCTAATTAACATTTATTGTAATTCACATAACATTTTTATATTCCTTCCTCATCATAAGATTGTGTGAAGGAAGAAGAAAGCGTTGAGGTTTTTCCCATTGAGCCTGTTGCTTCTTTGACTGATCGACTCTCCTGGTTTTGAAAAAAATCTCTCAGAAGGTTCTTCATGATTTCTCCACCAAGCTAATGGGTCTTGGTTGTGTGAAATGACCTTTTCTTCAGCATAGCCGTGCACTTCAGTCAAGAAGCAGTGCTTGCTGATGGGTGCTGTTTTGCTGACAGAACTTGAAAGTCAAAGTCCTCCCATGTGCCTCTTTTAGCTGCAGCTGAGTCAGTGATGAGGCACAGCTTGCTGGAAGTACTGAGACAAACCCTGGGGACAGCAGCTAACTCTGATGTGGCCAAGTGTGTTTTATGTCAAGGAAGGTGCTGGCAGTGAGAGTGTTTGGTTTCAGTCCCACAGAATCTGCGCTGATACTGCTGTGCCCGTTCTTTGACAGAAGAGCTGCCGACAGCAGTAAGAAGCCGCAGTAATGCTAGGGGAATGGCGTTTGAGACAGAAACATGTTTTTCTGCTGATACGTCATATGTTGCCAGTGGTTATCAGACCGCTCTTCATTTGTGAAGCACAGGTCACTCTTCCCAGGTAGACTGTGCTAACTGGACTTGTTCATATAGTCTCTCCAGCATGTAGAAAGCAATTCCACTTGGTTTCAACTGAAATAATCAGTTTATGTATCTGTTTAAGCTTCTCTGTGGCTTGTGTGCTGTGAAGGAAAAATGTAAATCTTGTGCATTTTTCCAGCAGGTGAAAGATCTCAGGAAGCTTTTATCGCATCTTTGTTCACCAGGTGTGCAAACACAGCCTTACACACTGCAGAAACCATATTAGCATCAGTGACTGTGGCTAATGCAAACATGTTTTGATATGTGTCCCATTTGTAAGGTATTTTTTCAGCTATAAACTAGTATTGTCAGCTGTGACAGTAAAATGACAGGACAGTTAGATATTCCTCTGTGGAGCTTGAGGTCCACATGTCTGATGTGAGAGTCCCATGGTTTGCCTGTTGTAATGTTGCCATTACTTTGGCTTTACAGGCAGCAGACATTTTGTTAATTGTACCCTCCACCAGCTTTTTTTTTGACTAGGGATTTGGTAACATTGATCAAGGGTCTTGATGCCTGCAATTAAACCTCTGCCTTCTACAACGCGATTGGCTAGAGGTCCCTCACAATCATTTCTCCTATGCTTCTTGTAATTTCTGATGCTCTCTGTGGGTCATATGTAAAATACAATATATATGTATGTCTTAAAAACTGCTTTTATGATGGTAGTAATTCTTTACCAGGTATTACTTGACATTTAAACTATTTAATTTATATAATAATAATTCTTGGTACCTGGAATTTGCTTTGATGTCAGGCGCTCTGACTCTGGGTAAATGTAGCTGGTAAATCTCCAATAACCAGGGCACTTTTAACAGGTTTCTCAGTGGGTGAGCAGGGAGATTCTGATTGAGGTCTGAGTTGGAACAGGAGAATGGTGTTTTGTCCCGTGACTAACCCACCAGACAGGAACCGTGAGTTCACACTCAACAGTGTGACAATGACTTAATTATAATTAAAGTCCATATGAAGAGCTCATTTGTAAAAACCGATAAACGGCACTTTAAAAAAAATGAGCTGATTACCCTGCATTATTCTCCACATATAGCGCGATCTGAACCCTAAACACGTTTTGTCAAAAAAGCCGGTATTGTCCACTCTCAAGGCATTGCGAGTTCACGTTTTACTGCAGAAGCCGACAAGCACCCTAGTTGTTTTCGAACAGAAGCCGATAAGTCCATTCTAGCGAATCAGCGCGCTGTATTCAGGTCAGGTGACAAGGCTACATTCTCTTTGAAAAGACGTGCTAGCTGAGAGGAGTTTCATCAAAGCTGACTAAAAGTGATCGAGGATGGATAATTTCGATGAACTTGATGAACCTGTGATATCTTCTTCAGGGCGAAAAAGGAAAATAGACGCTGAAACGTTTTCACAGAGCCTTGCAAAAGCAGCGCATTACAATGGTGAGGGAAAAGCTCCGTGTATTATGTGTAATCACATCCATAAATCTATGATCACAACAACAACAACGTTTGTCTATATTGTCATCTGAGGAGATTACAGAGATTAAATGAGTGTTTTTTAAACTCTAAAACATGAAATGTAGAGTCATCTGCTTTTGCCAAAAAACGACTGTTGAAGTATGGAAGGCATTTTCTGCCAATTTTAAATAAATCAATTTAATTATAAAAATGAAAATGAAAACCAGATTAACAATTTCATTATAAAAAGCTATACGCAAAATATGTGCCAAAATTGAAAATGAAATGAAATGATTTAATTTTCATTTTCACTGTGACAATGCATTTTCCCTGACAAATTGAAAAATAAAATGCAGTTGGTGATTTGACATTTCATTTTCACTGCAATCTCGAGGCAAAGCTGCCAATCTTAAAATGAAAAGGCAAACGTGAAAAAGAAAATGCAAATCCAGTTTTTACAAAGCTTTTTATTAATGCTCATGCAATAATAGTGACACAATTCAAATTAAAATGTAAAGTTTATTTTTCATTTTATTGTCTCTTTTATTTCACAGTTTTCATTTTCGTTTTCATTTTCAAAGTCAACTTGTATGCAAATTCTATGTTGATCAGGGGGCGGGGCTTATTGTACGAGCGACGTACAGAGGCCCGTTCCCACCACAGTTAAGTAAAGAATATATGATTCTGTTAGTCATAATAATCAGAAACGCTCTCATATTAATGCCTTAATAGCTCATAATAATGACTGACTTCTCTCGTATCAGTGAGAGACTATTACTTCTACGCACGTGCCAAGCAGCGGAGCAGAAGGGAGCAGCAATCTTCTACTTCACCTGCTGAATTCATTATGGCTACAGTTGGCAAGATCTGCACGGGATCAGTAGAGCCGCCGGATCAACACGATCACTGCGTCGCCTGCCTGGGCCTGACCCACTCCGAGGAGGCGCTGGACGAGTCCAACTGCGGACTTTGCACGGACCTGCCAACCCGCATGCTCCGGACCCACTGCAATATGACTAGCGGGCTATTCGGGGTAAGGCCCACTGACGGTCCCTGGTGGTGGGAGCGTCGTCTTGCCGCTCCGCCAAACCCAACGGTCGCCCCGTTCCCCGGTTTGCTTCCCCGAGGACTGCTTCCGCCCTCCTTCCAACATCGAGGAGTTTGTGTCCTTTGGCCAGGAGGAGGGGGATGACTCGATGTCCATTTCGGCCTCAGAGAGGGAGGATTGAGTGAGATCGGAGCCCGATCAGACGGACAGACAGAGGAGCTCATGAGGGTTCTGTTGAAGGCTGTCCAGGAGTTGGAGCTTACCTGGAGTCCTCTAGAAGAGCCTGCAAGGAGTAAGTTCGACTCCTGGTATTTCAGGTCCACCCGGAAAGCTGACTCGAGGGCGTCGGTCCCCTTCTTCCCCGACGTACATGAGCAGCTGGTGAAAATGTGGTCTACGCCCCAATCGGCATGCGTCCACTCTGCCACACAGGCCATCTTTTCGAGGAGACCGTCGCTGCGCACCTGTGTCCTGCAGCAGCCAAGACCCTAGGCTCGGACATCAGCCTCCCTTCAAAGCCATGCAGGACCACCGCCCACCTCGCTAACAAAGCGTATGCCTCGGATGGCGAGGCGGCTTCCGCGCTGCACGCCATGGCGGTGCTGCAGGTTTTTCAGGCGAAGCTCCTGCAGGCAGCGGAGGGCGGAGCTCTCACTGCGGAGGCGGTTAAGGATCTCCGCGCGGCGACGGACTTCGCGCTGATGGCGACGAAGCGAGCAGCCCAGGCCGTGGGTAAGGCCATGGGTTTTATGGTCGTCCTTCAGAGGCACCTTTGGCTAAACCTGGCTGACCTCAAGGATGCGGACCGCAAGGTGCTGCTGAACGCTCCTGTGACTCCCTCCGGCCTCTTTGGTGACGCCGTGGAGTCCATTATTGAGCGCTTCGCGGAGGCTCAAAAGCGCGCCAAAGCCATGAGTCACGTCATGCCGAGGCGCGCTTTCCAGCAGCAGACGGCGAGATCCAGGTCCTCGTCGGCACCTGGCTCTTCCCAACGGAGGGATAACCCCAGGCCAGCGACCGCGGCGGTGACTGCTACTGCCCCTCGCCAGGAGTCGGATGTCCGGAGGAAGGCGTGGGGTCCGCCATGGCCAGTGGAGGAGCCAGCGACGTGACTCTCGCCCGCCGCCGGCTGCTAAGCCGTCGTCCTGACGGTCTGAAGAGAGGAGGAGAGTGCGCGAGCAGCCCAGCTCCCAAGCGCCAAAAGTTCATGTGTTCAAATGTTTGTGTGTTGGATGTTCATTCAATAAAAATGCATACATTTTCACAAAAAGAGCTCTTTCCTCCTCACTCAGTCAATGCGGCACGGCTTGCCCTGCCTCAGAGCAGTGCAGAGCCGCCGCCCACACAGGTTATAGGTGGTGCATCCAACGACCAAGCCGCTAAAGCCGCTATGTCAGTTCCTGAGCGCGTGGGAGGTTATTCCGGGAATCTCGCGTTGGTTACTCGGTGTGATAGAGCGCGGATATACTCTTCAGTTCAGACGCAGACCACCCCGTTTCAATGGCGTGGTGCAGTCTCTAACATTACCTCGGAATGCCCCGGTTCTGAGACAAGAGGTCTACGGTCTGCTCGAGAAAGGAGCGGTAGAGCGAGTCCCGCCGAGCGAGCTGGAGAGCGGTTTCTACAGCCGCTATTTCGTGGTACCCAAAAGGGACGGGGACCAATACTCTGTTCTCTCGTTCGGGCTGACTTTGGCCCCACACACTTTTTTCGAAGTGCATGGATACAGCACTTTCCCCCCTCAGAGCGAGCGGGATGCGTGTTCTCAACTATCTGAACGATTGGCTGATTTTAGCTCAGTCTCAGGACACGCTACTCAGCCATATAGACACGCTGCTTTGTCACTTGGAGTCCCTAGGGCTATGTGTCAACTTGCAGAAGAGCATTCTCACCCTGAGTCTATAACATATCTGGGTGTGTGCTTTGACTCGGTGGAGATGCGAGCCCGCCTCTCTCAGGAGCGCTTGGTGGCCATTTTGTCTTCCCTGCGCCATTTCAGATTGGGCAGCTCTGTTCACTTGAAGGAATTTCAGAGACTGCTGGGACTCATGGCGTCTGCGTCAGCGGTATGTCATCTGGGCTTACTGCACATGTGCCCGCTGCAGTTATGGCTGAAATCTCGAGTGCCTTGGACGGCGTGGACTTCGGGCCCTGCGGCTGCATCGAAGGGCTCTGGTGCAACCCAGAGCCCTTCAGCCGGGCAGTTTCCCTGGGTTTGGTGACATCAGTTGTCGTGGTCATGACGGACGCATCGACTCGCGGCTGGGGAGCAGTGTGCGAAGGCAGGCTGGCTTCGGGGGTGTGGTCAGATCCTCAGAGCCAGTGGCACATAAACTGCTTGGAGCTGGAAGTGGTGTTCTTAGTTCTAAAGGATTTTCGGCCGCAGCTGGAACAGCGGCACGTTCTGATTCACACCGACAACATGTCTGTGGTCTCATACATAAATCACCAAGGAGGCGTAGGCTCCAGGCAGTGAATCTCCTGCTATGGGCGGACCGTCACTTTCTCTCCATCAGAGCAACTCACATCCCCGGTCTCCTGAACCGTGGGGCTGACATGCTTTTGAGAAAGGGGATTCCCCAAGGAGAGTGGAGGTTGCACCCTGAGTTGGTCCGGATGATTTGGACTCACTATGGGAGAGTGGAGGTGGATCTGTTCACCACGAGCGAGAATGTGCACTGCCCGCTGTTCTTCTCCCTCTCTCACTCCCCGCTGGAAGGGGACGCTCTGACATCGCACTGGCCAGGCTGTATGCGTTTCCTCCGATCAAGATATTGCCACTTGTGTTATGCAAGATCAGGGAGAAGGGGGCTTCGGTGATACTCATCGTCCCGGACCTGATAGAGCTGCTGGTGGCACCGCCCTGGCCGATCCCCATCAGGAAGGACCTGCTGTCTCAGGTGAGCGGCTCGGTGTGGCACCCGGAGTTGTGGAGCCTTCATGTATGGCTGCTTCGGGGATATCAGAGGAGTTAAGCGCCCTGCATTCATGGAATGCCCTTTGCACATTAGGGCCCACTCAACAAGAGCTAGCGCCTCCTCCTGAGCATGGTCGAGAGGTGTGTCTATTCAGGATATATGCTTTGCAGCCGGCTGGTCTTCTCAGAATACCTTCGCCAGGTTTTACAAGCTGGACGTTCAGTCCTTAGCCTCCCAAGTGCTGTCGGTGAGTGACTGATTCATGTTTTGCTACCTCTATTCATGTGTGTTGCTGCCTCGCACAGTAATTACTCTGCGCAGCGCTCTATGTTGTTATTGTTGTTGTCTGCCCTGTACTCAGTGCAGCTTCCTGTTATTCGTGTCTGATTCACTAAGTGCTACCATTGTCATGTTATGTTTTACGCTGCTTAAACACAGTTATCTCTGTGCAGCCCCTTACAGTACTGTTGTTCCATCTGTTCTGCCCTGTTCTCAGCGCAGCCTACGTTATTACTGACCAGATATGCAAATTTCGTATACCTGGGGTTTAGACGCTCATTGGCTTATCTCCACCTATCAGCTGTGAGCACGCCTAACAAGCATTGCTATTGGTGGGAATTGTGTGTGTGTATTCTATCTTCGCTGACTGTGTAAATTTGTACAGGCTGCTCGTAGCCTCTCTCACGGCGGGATTGAATATCGTTCCCATAACGGAGAATTTCTCCGTGATGTCTCGTGAAAGCTCGAGAGGGAACGTCTCCGGTTACTATCGTAACCTCGGTTCCCTGAGAGCGGGAACGAGACATCACGGAGGGCGCCGTGCTCGCTGCTCGACCAGCTAAGCGGCGTTCAGTATCCGATTCTGACGTAATTGTCACGGGCACCGCATGTTATACTGCCTCTCGAGCTCGTCAGTATTTGCATACGATTTGCATACTTCGCGACAATTGGCTGGTCATTTGGACTGGCGTGAGCCAATAGGACTTCAGGGAAAGGTTGAAGGGAAGGAGTTTCTCATTATGATGACTTGCAGAATCATATATTTTTTACTTAACTGTAGTGGGAACGGGCCTCTGTAGGCTACTCTGTACGCCGCTCATACAATAAGCCCCGCCCCCTGATCAACATAGAATTTGCATACAAGTTGACTTTGAAAATGAAAACGAAAATGAAAACTGTGAAATAAAAGAGACAATAAAACAAAAAATAAACTTCACATTTTAATTTGAATTGTGTCACTGTTATGGCGTGAGCATTAATAAAAAGCTTTGTAAAAACTGGATTTGCATTTTCTTTTTCACGTTTGCCTTTTCATTTTAAAATTGGCAGCTTTGCCTCGAGATTGGCAAGGAAAGGCAAGGCAAGTTTATTTATATAGCCCATTTCATACAAAGTGGCAATTCAAAGTGCTTTACATAAAAGGAAGTGAAATGGTCATTAAAATTAATAATAATCACAACAATAAAAACAAAATGATATAAAAATTGATTTTAAAAGAATTTAAAACAGTTAAGAACAGAGTGCAATCAGTTCGGACGTAGCACAGTGCTCATTCAACAAATGCACAGCTAAACAGATGAGTTTTGAGTCTGGATTTAAATGTGGCTAATGTTTTAGCACATCTGATCTCTTCTGGAAGCTGGTTCCAACTGCGGGCAGCATAATAGCTAAAAGTGGACTCCCCTTGTTTTGTGTGAACCCTTGGTATTTCTGACTCGATCCTAATGATCTGAGTGGTCTGTTAGATTGCAGTGAAAATGAAATGTCAAATCACCAACTGCATTTTATTTTTCAATTTGTCAGGGAAAATGCATTGTCACAGTGAAAATGAAAATGAAAATTAAATCATTTCATTTCATTTTTGGCACATATTTTGCGTATAGCTTTTTATAATGAAATTGTTAATCTGGTTTTCATTTTCATTTTTATTATTAAATTGATTTATTTAAAATTGGCAGAAAATGCCTTCCATATTGGAGTTATCTGCTTTTGCTATAAAACAAACTTTTAATATGTAAAAAAAAACATACTTTTTTTCGATGAACGTTAATTTTGTAAATTACCTGTATTTGTTTAGTTATTATTACTTAATCAAAACAACCCAACTGCAGTTTGATTGATATTACTTGGAATGCGCAATTAAAAAAAAAAACGTGATTTCTGGAAAAAAAAAAAAAATTAAAATGGGGTTATCGGTTTTTGCAAATGAACTCTTCATATATAGATAATATAGATAATGTACATATATCTCTGATATGTATGTACAAAGTATACTCTCAAATTTTCATTTTAAAAAGTATTCTTATAGCAGTTTTAACAGTTTTACTCTTTTTGTAAGGGTAATTCTTACTGAAGAATGCTAAATATGCTGCAGAATCTGATAAAAGCAAAGAAAAGAACACTGAGGCATCAGGTTTGGGTTAAAGATGAGGTGAGGACTCAAACGCAGAAATTGCTGTGGGCTTTATATGAAATAATAAAATAAAACAAAAACAAGGGAAAATTAGATGATAAACTGGCACAGGACAGAAAACACTAAGAGAATAAATAAGGAGGCAAACAAGGAGAGTAACGAGGGAAGACAGGTGGAGCAAATGAACCAGTAATGGACTAACAAGATGGGTGAAGTTACACAATAGATGTTCATTTATTTTCTGTATCTTATTTTCTGGTTCATAAAACACCTCAAAAACAGCAGCAGAAGTGTTTCTCCAGAGATTTCATACTCATCGGTCAAGGCTCTGTTAAGAAGAGATATGTGCCAAAAAGATTAAATTCTTAAAAAAAAAAGGTACAACTTATGTCTTAGAAACTGTTCATGCTGGTAAATGATAACAATGCAGGTGTGTTATCAGTAAGCGCTCCCTGTTTGTTTGTTTGTTTGTTTGTTTGTTTGTTTGATTGATTTATTGTTTGTCAGAATGTGATGTAAAGCAGATGAACTCCTAAAGACATTTACAGGGGAGAGAGACTGTGGTGTTTTACACAAAGAGAAATGTTTTTAAAGAAAAAAAAGTTTTAGGTGTTTTTATTTTTTAAGTTGAACAGGTGCTTCATTGCCATTGGTCATTCCTGTTATTGTAACTGATCTATGCCTGTGATTGGCTGTGAAATGCAGGAGTTCATTGTTGCACAGATTTAACCGATTTCTTCACTTGTGACCTGTGTATCTGCAGGATCGAAATGTGCTCAGGGGAGATATACCAGAAATAGTGTTTCCTTCCCGTCAGATAGACATGTCTCTCAAACGCACCAAGAGAGATTGGGTTATTCCTCCTATTAATGTGGCAGAAAACTCAAGAGGGCCTTTCCCAATGAAGCTGGTCAGGGTAAGATCAACACTTACACAAAATTATAGAAATATCATATGACCTCACAAATTTCATATGTATGCACATGCACACATTATAATTTTTTTTTTTTTAATGAATATTAATATATTTATGCATATGAATGAATCTGCTGTGATGTTTTGGTAAAGCATGTGTTAACATGGAATCAAAATGGTCTCTCTTCTCTCTCTTTCTCTGGTTCTCTTTTCTTTTTTCGTTCTGCCTCTGAATAGACTCACATCAGCCATTGGTTAATATCAACTTATGTCCAAATACAGCTGCCCAATAGCAGTCAGTGTTATAGGCTACTGATAAAGCAGCCCATCTGCAATCTTGCCAACTGTTAACACAATAACTGAAAACTCACATTCAGATCTGACCCCATTCAGATATCTGACCATCCAATAAATTCATTGGAATAAATCATGTCCTTCTCAGCTTTTTATTATACGTTCTGTGTCAGGACAGATGTTTATTGCACAAGTACGGTGCTCGATTGGTATTTTAAATGGGATCTTAAAATGAATTTATGTATTAATTAGTGCTGTCAAAATTAGCGCGTTAACGCAGGCAATTAATTTTTTCATTTTAAGGCGTTAAAAATATTTAACGCTGTTAACGCAGGGGCGGGGCTTGGGTTGGCCATCCCACTCACAACTGCTGTTTCTGTCACTTTTTTTCTTGCTAAGAAGTGCATTTATTTAGTCACAGGAAGTCTTTACGAGCACAAAACGGTACTGTACTCTGCCTCGGCGCGCGCTCTTCAACCGCACGCACAAAAGCGCCGGGGTGCGCTGTAGCCTATATCATTTCATATCAAAGCGGGAAAGAAACGATGTGCATGCAATGTTGAGGTCAGTTAAGTCATTAAGGCGATTAAAGCTGCCTTAAACCTGTGCGTGCATGTAGTATATGTTATATATGAGTCACATTTAAGAACAGGTCTCTGAAAGGGTGTTCAAAACGGTCCTGGAGCAGCCCAGCACTGTCTCCTCATCTAACACACCCGATTCAACTCGTCAGCTCATCAATAGAAACTTTAAGACCTGAAGTGGGTCAGAAAAGGGATAGGGAAAGAGAGTTGAGAGAAAATACTATGCGTGAGATCCGCGTCTCGTTCAGTAGCCGCAGCTCTTAAAGAAACAGCACCCAAAATAACCTATTAACCCAGCTGCTGTGATGTCTGTTCATCAAGAATAAAAGAAGAAGAAGAAAAAAAGGAGGAAATCAATAACTTTTTTAGCTTTAAGGATTCATCTGTATTTAATTTAGAATTTAGTTTTAGATAACTTTATTCAATTTCTGTATATTTCCTACTTGCTGAAGGGCACAGGTAGCTAAATATGACATTTGTTATAATGGGTTTATGTGAAGATTGTTTAAAGTTCACTTAAATTAGAAGTTATTTTATTAAAGTCTAATAAATATTAAAATTAATAGCTCTCAATTATACTGTAATGTTGAATGGCTATAGTCAATGGTTAAATATTAGAAAAAAAAGAACAATTTTATAGAGGCATCAGTAGTACTGGTGTCAGTGATACTGGCCTTTAGGTCTTAAATAAAGATGCCATTAAACAAATATTAAAAATATACTGTATTTATGTTGTTTTTACATTAATTTGGAGATTAAATGTGAAATTATTGCAATATAAAAGTATATTTAAAAAGTTTGTTAGGTGGGATTAATCACGATTAATCGCGATTAATTTCAGAAAAAACATGCGATTAATTAGTTAATTTTTTTTAATCGATTGACAGCACTAGTATTAATATAGTTGTGTTTTTTTATGTATGTAATGTGTTGCTGTGATGATTATTTGTTCTGTTTGTGTGTTTGAGCCTTTTGTCTAAAGACAATTTTCTACCCCCTTTGGGGAAAGACAATAAAGCTTTTGAATTAAATAGAATTGAGGTTTGTGTTGTGCTCTCTGCTGTGGTGTAGATTCGCTCAGATAACGATGAGAAGGTGAGTTTGCGTTACAGCGTGACGGGTCCCGGTGCTGACCAGCCGCCCACCGGAGTCTTCTCCATTGACCCCGTCTCAGGCCTCGTGACGGTCCTCAAGCCCCTGGACCGCGAGCACCTGCCCAGCTTCAACGTGAGTTCATCATCACCCGCTCCAAACTCTAGATATTCTGTTGTTTTTCAGAAAGCGCTCTGTGAAACTGAAATAGCTGTCCACGTTTGACTGTATTCAGCGATGGCTTCAGCTGAAGCATTTCACAGAGTTACAGTATTGATCTCTCTCTGTATGCTGAGCAATAAAACAGACTCCTGGGCTGATGGGAAAGAGCGCTTTAATGAAACATTTGATTGTAAGAACTGTAAAAAGGGCGGATTATTTTGACTGTGCAAAACTACATATTTTCAAAATCAGGGGCTTAAGCACTGTATTATTTAGCTGAAATAAGGTCATGTCATGCAGACGCTAATCAGAAGTGTTTTTAACTCATCTGAAATGCAGTCATCAACAAATCCAGAGGAAAAATGTCACCTTAAAAAAGCAAATCAGAAAAGAATAATCAGAAATGTTTCTTGAGCAGCAAATCAGCATATTAGAATGATTTCTGAAGATCATGTGACACTGAAGACTGGAGTAATGATGCTGAAAATTCAGCTTTGATCACAGGAATAAATTACAGTTTAACAGATATTCAAACAGAAAACAGCTGCTTTATAATGTAATAAGATTTCACAATTTCATTGGTTTTGCTCATTGGTTACATTTAAAATATTACTTTTGAAAATCTTGATACTATGTATTTAAATAAATGTGTTGTCAAAGTCAGTGAGCAAAGTAAAAGTGATCTACTCTTCTTGCTACATTGACGGATGTGTTGTGCATGCCCTGTATTTATTGATTTATTCATACAGTACTCTGTGTGTTATGGCATCAGTTGAGGGCACACGCTGTGGATCTGAACGGTAATCAGGTGGAAAACCCCACCGACATCATAATCAACATTATTGATATGAAAGACAACCGACCAGAGTTCATCCAGCAGATCTGGAACGGAAGTGTTCCTGAAGGCTCTAAACCAGGTTAAACCATCTCAGAGTTTTCAAATCAATAAAACTGGGTTTTGCTGAGTGTCTTATATTTTGTCTTTGATTTATATAGGCACGTCAGTGATGACAGTGACGGCGGTGGACAAGGA
This sequence comes from Tor tambroides, assembly GCA_021397915.2. Classification (NCBI taxonomy): domain Eukaryota; kingdom Metazoa; phylum Chordata; class Actinopteri; order Cypriniformes; family Cyprinidae; genus Tor; species Tor tambroides. The sequence goes on from JAFVLL020018797.1 coordinate 14,703, forward strand.
TGATCCCGCGACTCTAAACGGCCAGCTGCGCTATAAGATCGTGTCTCAGAATCCCGAGGTCCCCAGTCCAAACATGTTCACCATTAATAACAGCACCGGAAGCATCATCACTGTAGCTGCTGGCCTGGACCGAGAGGTACAGCATCCATCTGTCCCACATTATCTGACTGATAAACCTTGACCTCTACAAACAAATCTTGATTAGTTCAACTGGTCCCGTCAGTTTTTTAGATGTGGGGCCAAATATATGAAAGATTTGAACAAAAAAAGGAAAAAAAATCATATATAATTTAGAAAAATAATGCTTTTGGTAAAATCATCTTTTGTCAGGGTTTTCAAACAGAACCGAATCACATCAACAAGCTTATATCACAAAAAGGAATAAAACAAAAAACAAAACCCAAACAGGCCCGGGCTGCTCAGAAGCCGTTTTTGTAGAAACATTGGACACACAGAAATTCCCAGTTTCTCTGCAGTTTAAATAGATCATAAATTTTACATAGCACAACAGAACATTTTGGTTGATGCTTTTTTATTTATTTTCATATCACTCAGTGCCACCTGCTGGTGTAATGCTGTAACTGCAGAAAGAGTCCGTAAAATCCCCAGCACTAACACACAGAACAACACAAACAGTCAAACATCTGCATCTGCACTCTTGAACCTCGCTCCACCAGATTCCAGGACCAGAACTAACCTGTTAATGTAAGAACTGAAGGTCAATTTGAGAACAGAGATATGCACTTATTTTAAAAGGAGCAACACAGTGACAACAGAACAAACTATCAAGAAGGATTCCAAACTGAAATTACTTTACTTGAATTTGAGCATTGGTCATTTGTAATCAAGGGTGAGCTCAGAGAGTCATGGACTTTAGAAAACATCACTGAACATCACAGACTTTAATAATCTAATAACAAAAGTAAAAAACTGAAACAGACAGGCATGGCTCATCTTTTTTTCCTTGACAATTTTAAGTAGTAAAGTGCATAGGATATATTCAAATTCATCGCAAGGTAAAAGATAGTAAGTGGGGCAGTGGCGCCGGTGCCCTCCTGAGCTCAACAGCGCCCCACACACGTTACACTGTAAATCTGTGGTGAAAAGTGGAACTGCAGCACACTCTAATTGAGAGCCATTTGGGCAGTTTTGAGACTGCCCCGCTTATATTATTTTCACCTTACCTTATCTCGCTCCAGACCAGGATGATATCAGTCAGCTTCAGCTATATGTGTCTGCATCAGGTCAGAAACTAGCTGGCATGTCTGGTTTTCCTATGTGGAGTAGTTTAAATTAAATTAAAGTAATGAAACTGTTAATCCTTTAGTTTAAATGTGCTCACGGGAAAAGCCTTTATCTAGTTTAATTGTTCATTTATTTTGAGATGAGACATACTTTTTGTTTCCTCTACAACTTGTAGCATTCTAAATCCACATTCAGAGACAATATTAAGGCAATAATTCTACAGCATTCTATGTATGTGTACTAAGAGCCTGTTGTTAGCGTGGCTGATTAACACAAGGACATTAGATCTTTGCCAAAGGTGTGTGTGCATGTGTTCAGCGATTAGAATATAAAGACTAGAAGCTTTCTTCAGTTTATGAACTAGCGCTACAACCCAGAATCTGCCCCATCTGAATTTGTGACCCTGTCTGTGAAATCCAGGCTAAAGTCTCAATCTAATTATGAGATAACAAGCATCAAAGTTTGATTTCAACCATTAATTTCACTATGATTTCAATCTTTGACATGGTCTTAGTCAATATTAAAGATATCAAGGTTACATTTTCACAGAATGTTCTTTTCTGTAACAGAAGTGGCAGGACACAGGTGGTAAGTAAAAACAACAATGTTTATTATTGCACAGAGGAGTTCGTGATAAATGACGAAATGATGATCAGGTGAGTAGAAGCGTCCTTAGACTTCTATCTTGGAAGCTGGTGGAGTGAGTAACTTGAATTCCTTTCTTTGCAGATGATCGGGTGAACAGGAGTCACAGGAACGGAGCACACACACCTCAGGAGCTCGGAGTCTGGAGAAAGCGTGGAGACACAGAACACTATGGAAGAACACAGGAGGCAAGTCGTACAGGTAAGTATATAGAATGCTGAACGGAGTCAGAGAGTCCTCTTCGTATGTACGAGACCGGACAATGATGGCGACTGAGGTGTGTGCTTAAGTACTTGGCTGGTGATGAGGTAATTAGCTGAGTGACAGGTGCTCAACTCAGGTGAGTGTGATCTCTGTGATTGGGTGGTGGTGGAGCCTGGCCGATCCGTTACAGTACCCTCTCCGCCACGGCCCGCTCCTGAGGGCCGACTACCCCAATGTCGTGGTGGTTTACCTCTGCCACGGGGTGCAGAGCGACCAGGATGAGTAGCGTGGAATTCCTCCATAAGGGAAGGGTCTAGGATGTCATTTCTAGGTACCCATGATCGCTCCTCTGGTCCATAGCCCTCCCAGTCCACCAGATATTCCAATTGACCACCACGGCGTCGGGAATCCAGGATCTCCTTGACCTTGTAGATGGTGCCCTCTTCAAGGATCAGAGGAAGAGGGGGCTCCTCCCTCTGGCCAGGCTCTGTGGGAAGAGGAACAGGGTCATGGTGAGGCTTCAATAGTGACACGTGAAAAGTGGGGTGAATTTTATATTGAGGAGGAAGTTGAAGCTTGTATGTGACCGGGTTAACCTGTTCCAGGATGGTGAAGGGGCCAACAAATCTGGGACTGAGCTTCTTGCTGGGCAGGCGCAGCCTCATGTCCCTGGTGGACAACCAGACCCTCTGGCCTGGTTGGTAGGTGGGCGTCTCAGCTCGGCGAAGGTCTGCGGCCATCTTCTGCCTGCGCACTGCCCGCTGAAGTTGATGGTGCGCTGCGTCCCAGACCCTCTCACTTTCCCGGAACCAGTGATCGACGGCGGGAACATCGGAGGGTTCCCCTGACCAGGGAAACAGGGGAGGCTGGTAGCCGAGCACGCACTGGAAGGGAGTGAGCCCAGTGGATGGATGTCGTAGGGAATTCTGGGCGTACTCGGCCCAGCCTAGGAACTGGTTCCAGGAATCCTGGTGGCCATGGCAGAAGGTTC
>JAFVLL020018798.1:0-12509 GCA_021397915.2 Tor tambroides
CTACTGAAGAAAAAAAGACACCTACATCTTGGATGCCCTTGGGGTAAGCTGACAGATATCAAATTTTAATTTCAAAGTGAACTATCCCTTTAACAAATGAAACCTTATTGTAGAGTGTTTACAATATAAACAGAATTGATATGAACTAAAATTAATAAATGTTTTAGAAGCATTTTTTATCGTTAGTTCATGTTAACTGATGGTAACAAATGGAACCTTTTCATAAACTGTTACCAATTAATACACACACTTAAAAAGTTATCTTTCTCTCTCTTCTTGGAAAAAAAACTCTCCAAAACTGTTGATGACTCATCCTGCACTTGATCTGCAGCCAATCAAATGCTCTGTAAAATGAAAAAGCCCCTCCCACCACCACCACCAATTATCAAGCAGCAAATCCTGGTTGATTGCTGGGATGTACCCTAAACACATGTTTCAGAAGAAAATGCATTAACACAGGAAAGAAGTCTGCATATCAAATGATTTCATGCGGTTCTTCCCTTTATGGATGTGCAAAACTATAAATGTTCTTAATTAACTAGTCGGTAGGTTGTCTGAATGACTAGTCGGTGTTAAGTAAGTATAATAAGGCTGTGTCATGTCCATCGGCCCACCTATCAGATGTGTTTCTCAGGGATATATGCAAATAAAGTGAAAACTGAACATCTATTACCAGAACTGCCAAAATAAAATATAAACACTCTCTCTTTTACACCTTAAAAACGCATCTGTGCTACAACGACGCTAATTTACATGATCATAATAGAGCAGCTTTGTGACATGCTAGGCCTGTGCTTTTCTGTTTCAAACAAGAGCAGTCAGCAAGAACATTCAGCGTTCTCAATGCTTTGTAAATGTTTTTAAATTTGAGACTGCGGGATGACGGCAGAAATCGGAGTTACGGTTACGAATGTTATGAAAGAAAGAGCTGCTCACATAACAGCATTACGTGAGCTAACAAGAAACACAGATCATGGAACGCTTCACAAACACAACCTGATCGCCTCTTAAAGCTGAAGGGATGCAGATACAGTGACTCACCACATTCCAGAAGAACGGATTGAAGATGATGGCAATAACAGCCACGCAGAACCGGGGCTCTGTCAGGTCTATTAACCTCCACAGCTCTGCCAACACAGACATGTCCATCTGAAGACAGAAAGAGATGACAAAACACAACAGAAGTGTGTAAGCTCTCACTTGCATGATATTTTAGAACATGCATGAAGAACATACATGCTGAAAATTTGTCATTCTGACGTTGAAATAGGCCATTCATGTGATTTGAGACTTCAGTGGCATTTTCTCATCATTTTACCTCCATATGATGCCTAATAATAGTTTATATCACTGTACAGGGGTGACCGCTGTATTTCTGCTATTCTACATACTGTCAGAAAGTGAATTTGCATTTTCATCAGTCCCTCTGCCGTTTTTTGTTCAGACCAATTATATCCACACTGCCATTCAAAAGTTTGGAATCAACAAGATTTTTAATGCTTTTTAAAGAAGTTTCTTCAAGGTTGCATTTACTTGATCCAAAACACAGAAAAAAACAGTAATATTGTGAAATATTATTACATTTTAAACAGTTTTCTATTTTAATATTCTTTTAAATATAATTTTAAATTTTAAATATAAAATGGACATTTTTTGTAACAACTTTCAAAAGTTTGGGGTCATTATTTTTTTTCTCTTTCTTTTTTTTTGAAAGAAATCACTTATTTATTTATTTCAGCAAGGATGTGTTAAATTGATTAAAAAAAAAAATTATAGTAAAGACTTGTATTGTTAGAAGAGATTTCTATTATGAATGAATGCTGTACTTTTTAATTCTTTATTCATCAAAGAATCCTGGAAAAAGTACCACAGGTTCCAAAAAAATATTAAGCCAGCATAACTGTTTTCAACAGTGATAATAAATCAGCATATTAGCATGATTTCTGAAGGATCAAGTGACACTCAAGACTGGTGTAATGATGCTGAAAATTCAGATTTGATTACAGGAATAAATTATCCTTTAAAGTATATTAAAATAGAAAATATTTTTTTTAATTACAATAATATTTCACAATATTACTGTTTTTTTCTGTATTTTTGATCAAATAAATGCAGCTTTGCAGTACGTAATATTCACAGCTAATGGCTGAAAAGGGTACTTAGACCTCAGACTCGACACTGAAATGGGTCGCCAGATTGAGGGCACACAAAAAGAATGAGTCTCCATGAGACTTTGTTAGTCAACGAGCCTTACGCTGTCAGCTGATGAGTTGATTTATGCGTGTTTTAATATGTCCCTGCTCATAGAGCTTTTCAGATGTATGCAGAGGTTATTTAGACCGGAAAGAATCTGTGATCTCTGACCCAGTTTGCCATGACTGTAATTGGCTGTGTTTTCCACCAACTGGCAACCCAGTATGTTGAAATACCATTGGCTGAATTGGCAGTGGGCGGACTCACACAGACTAAAACAAAAAACGGAACTTTACACTCCCATCAGTGCTTTTGTGGGATTGCGGTCTCATGCTGATTTGGTAAATCTGGACCTTAAGATCTGCATTTTAGCACCTCTAGCTCCTTTGTCCCACACTCATTGGGTCTTTTAATGGGTTTGTGGTTAAATGTCTGAAATAAGGTCTGTCAAACAGGACAACTCATCTACTCACTACTAGTTTACTTAAAAAGCGTTTACCCTAACCATTGAAAGGTGCATTTTGTTAGTTACAAAACTGTGAATTTTCAAATTCTCAAATTCTGCATGCGAAAAATCCCCAATTGCATGGATTCCTATTGAAATGACTGGATTTCGGCCACAAAAATACACTGAACTGGAGTAAATGTGACCGCACATTAGCTCTAACTTCCCAACTTTCTGATTTTAAATAAAGATTAAATAAGCATATTTCGGCAGCTCAGTGGGTTCGTGTGAACGTGTTTAATTTAGATTTTTACAATGCATTTACATTACATTTGTTCATGTGTAAGGATTTTCTTAACAAAACAAAACGTGTAAGACGCAAACTTTTTATTGGTCACAGAGCTTATTTTCAGCAGTAATGCTAACTTATGGGTTGGTCTATGTAATTATTGCAGGACTTTATACAGTCCCTTCCATCCCTTTCCCATTCCCAAGACACTTATAGTTTTGTTTGAGACATCTAGTAGCAGGTAAACTAGATATGCATGAGCTGAACTGCATATTCTGCTGTGCTTTGAACTGCTGAGCGAGAGGTTGTTGTATAACCACTACAATTAGCTTAGTTGTCTCTGCACATTAAACTAGGATGGATGGTGACATGCACGAAAATATAACATCAGAAAATTTACACACATCACTTCAAACCAAATGCAGATTTCTGAGGTTAAAAAAGCCTTGTAATTTTATCTTTCAACCACAGAAGGCGACAGAGAGGCCAAAGTTGCATAATGCACCTTTAAAGCTGAACATCCATTACTGATAGTACAATCATAACATGCTGACCGATCAAAACATCTGAACATCTGATCATGTCAAGTTCAAACAAACAGCAACAAGGTCACTGTTTTTGATGTGGTCACACAACTCTTCAAATAAATGCAGTTTAATCTATTTATTTAGACACACATTTTGTTTTGTCTCAACCATACCAATTTATCTTCTGGGGATTCTTGTATTATGCAACAAACTGTGATTTATTGACGCCACCGAGTACAACGGGGCATTAGAAAGAAACAAAGCAGCCTTTAAAACCCTTACTGTTTGAAGACGGCTCTTTGTTTGTGGAAAGAGGGACTTATTTTGCCCTCAGCGCTCTACACTTCATCGTCTCACTAACACATATTAGACAGGCCAACATCACAAAAGCCCACTGACTGTGTTTAAATGCACAAAAATGGTCATGTTCTGATTATGTAACAGTGATGCAACACATCAACCTGACTGCCATAACCAGACTAAACATATTCTGATTTCTTGAGATCTGAATGATAAAGCTGGCATATACCTGCTCCAACTTTCACTTGCCTGGATCTGGTTCAGCTGTTTAAATAGGGTTAGGATTTATTCAGATATATGAATATCTGTGCATATCCAAACAAATGTAATTCTGGGTTATTGCTTTAAAAAACATTAAATGAAATGTCATGCCATGGCCTGCTGTACATTTTGCAAATCATCAAACTCTTGTTTCATTGTTAGGAACAAAAATGAATAAACTGATTATAGTAATTAAATATCAAGGAGCATCTCTATTTTATAAAAATCCACATTATCCATAGTATAAAAGATAATGTTATATTTTATTTCAATTACATTATATTTTAATTACAAACATTAAATATTTTAATCATCAATAGTGAAAAGTTTAAATTTTGCTCTTTTATTCAAAATATTTACTCAATCATACTCTGTTGTGACTTTCATTCCTTCTTTCTCTCTGAGAAGTTTGTTTCTTTCTGTCTTAATTTGCATGTGTTTGTTTTGCAATTAACAAAAACATTACATTTCAAATATTCATATATTTTTATATTTAAACATAACAATAAATTATAATAATATGCATGTAGAAACTATTTTGAACAAATTAATAAATTGTACTTTAAGAATTTCAGCCATTAACTATTTATTTATTTGTTTGTCTGTCTGTCATTATCATCTAAAGATAATCATATATCACATTTTATGCCCCACAAATTTAGAAATGTATATATACATACATACATACATATACAGTATCTCACAAAAGTGAGTACACCCCTCACATTTCAGCAACAATTTTAGTATATCTTCTCAAGGGAAAATACTACACAAATGAAACTTAAATATATTTTATAGTAGTCAATGTGCAGCTTGTACAGAAGTACAAATCTACTGTCCTCTAAAATAACTCAACATATGGCCATTATTGTCCAAATAACTGGCAACAAAAATGAGTACACCCTAAGTGAACATGTCAAATCTGGGTCCAAAGTGTCAACATTTTGTGGGGGCACCATTGTTATCTAGCACTGCCTTAATCCTCCTGGGCATGGAGTTCACCAGAGCTGCACAGGTTGTTGCTGGCATCCTCTTCCAGTCCTCCATAATGACATCATGGAGCTGCTGGATGTTAGACACATGGTGCTTCTCCACCTTCCGCTTGAGGATGCCCCACAGGTGCACAATAGGGTTCAGGTCTGGAGACATGCTTGGCCACTCCATCACCTTCAGCTTCCTCAGCAAGGCAGTTGTCAACTTGGCGGTGTGTTTGGGGTCATTATTATGTTGGAAACCTGCCGTTTGGCCCAGTTTCTGAAGGGAGGGCATCATGTTCTGCTTCAGAATGTCACAGTACATGTTGGAATCCATGTTTCCCTCAATGAACCGCAGCTCCTCAGTACCAGCAGCACTCATGCAGCCCCAGACCATGATGCTACCACCACCATGCTTGACTGAAGGCAAGACACAATTTTCTTGGTACTCCTCACCAGGGCGTCATCACACATGCTGGACACCATCTGAGCCAAACAAGTTCATCTTAGTCTCATCAGACCACAGGACATGGTTCTAGTAATTCATGCTCTTGGACAGGCTGTCTTCAGCAAACTGTTTGCAGGCTTTTTCTGTGAGCCAGCTTCAGAAGAGGCTTCCTTCTGGGACGACGGCCATGCAAACCGACTTGTCACAGCGTGCAGCGTATGGTCTGAGCACTCACAAGCTGACCTTCCACTTCTGCAACCTCTAAAGCAATGCTGGCAGCACTCATGCGTCTGTTGTTCGAAGTCATCTTCTGCACCTGATGCACAGCACGAGGACTCAACTTCTTTGATCGACTCTTGCGAGGCCTGTTCCGAGTGGAACCCAACTTGGAAAACCTCTGTATGACGCTGGCCACTGTACTGTAACTCAGTTTCAGGGTGTTGCTAATCTTCTTATAGCCTAGGCCATCTTTGTGGAGAGCAACAGTTCTAATTCTCAAATCCTCAGAGAGTTCTCTGCCATGAGGTGCCATGTTGAACATCCAGTGGTCATTATGAGAGAACTGTACTCAAAGCACCAAAATTTTAACTGCTCTAATATAAGATTCACAAGTTTGTGTGGTCCTGTCAAGCAGACAAAAACATGAACATGATGAATAGGACATGTGGCTTTGCATGGTTAAATGAAGTATAGCTGTTATCACTTAAGGTTTACTCACTTTTTGTTGCCAGCTTTTTTGACAATAATGGCTGTATGTTGAGTTATTTTCAGAGGACAGTAAATCTTCACTGCTATACAAGTTGCACATTGACTACTCTAAATTATACCCAAGTTTCATTTCTATAGTATTGTCCCTTGAGAAGATATACTAAAATAGTTGCCGAAATGTGAGGGGTGTACTCACTTTTGTGAGATACTTTATAAACACACACACACACACACACACATACATATATGTATATTCATATATATATTCATACAGTATATTCATCACAGAAGAGGAATATTAAATTATCTGCATGTTTGAAATGCATTTTAATGTTTTCTTATTATTCGTGCTTGGACATAATAATTATTAATTTTAATAATAATGTCCAAATGAGCCTGACTTCTTGTAGGCTACACATCAGTCACTGTAAGCACTCCAGATCCTGGTGCATTGTGTTAATATTTAATCAGAATGCATTTCAAATATAATCTGTGCAAACCTTAGGTTTACATAAATTTCATCAACAGCTCCTCATATTTAATTGGATGATCAGATTGCAATGACAGCACGTGCAACATCAGCGCTCACGTGCATGAAATAATCAAACGCACGTTTGTAAATATTTCACAGTATGAATTGAGCAAACAAGTGCATTGAAAAATACTAGAACACAATGAGCGCTGCCTTGCACACGCATGAGCAGAGAGGTGAACTAAAGACTGCTCTTCCTGACCTGACTGTAATCCACGTTATTCAAGCCTCCACAGCAATCCAGTGCGGGATTTGTGTCGAACAGCGACTCTGCGCTCATTAAAATGACCGTGTTTCAAACAGACAGTCTGCTCTCTTTCAGCTGCATGTCACCAGCATTCACTATAAACCACACACACTTTTATAGCCGTAAATGGTGAGGAACTTTCGGCATGCTAAAGTTACCAACACAGCGGACATGACAGTTTACCTTTGACCTACTTAAGTCGCTTGGAACTGTGGGAAATGGAGTTTCTTCCGGTCATTAAAACGCCTTTTTTTCTTTTTTTTTAATTGCAAAAAAATGTAGAAATATACAAGAACAGGGAAACAAGACATGAATATATTCCTACAAAGAACAATCATAAAAATAAAAACAGAAAAACAAATATTCTGGATTTGCGTACATCCAATTATGGAATTATCTATACAGAAAAGTGCAATAATAAAATTACATCATTTTAGAAAAGCTGTCATAGTGCATCAAAAATTTGGCACTCTTTTTGTTATTTGTAAGTCTTAGAGATGAAACAAGAAAATCAAATTCAGAAAGAAAAAGGGGGAAAGACAAAGGAGATTTAAGCCATTTTTGCTTATGAATGAAGAATAAAACACCTTATAAAGACTTCAAATCACTCTTTTTCTGTAGGGATTTTTTTTTTTTTTTTTTTTAAATGACAGATTGTCAGGCTACTTCACTAGCAAGGCAGCACTGTATTAATATTCCTCATGCTCATGGTCTTCTTTCTTGCATTTATTTGCATAGGCCTAATGAATTGTAATTAGTCTTGTACGTTCTGCGTTCAGAATCTGTATTAAGAAATTAAAAACATACACATACAACACGTGTTTTAATCTAAAATAAATAAATAAATAAATAAAAATAAAAAATAGCTTGGCTTTCATGTAATGAATCCTTAAATCTCATGATTTTATGCTCATTATAGTTGTTTTTTTTTTTATTGTATACATTCTTTTAATGTTATTGTTATAAACTACTTTTGTGTCTCATTTCATTTGTTATTTTTAAACCTAGCGTCCTTCACTTATTTTTATAGGCTCAAAATGCCATTTTATTTGATTTACAAGACCCTTGTTTTTCTGAAAATTAAAACTAATATTTTAATTATTTTGGCTTTTATATTCCTAAAACCACATTAAATGTAAATAAATAAATTACCTTTTGTACTACTGATTTCAAAATGCTTCAAACATGGGAATAAAATAAAATAAATACATTGTAAGATTTTTTGAAAAAAAAAAAAAATGCAACTGCCCAAGTATTTATTTATTTATAGATAGATAGATAGATAGATAGATAGATAGATAGATAGATAGATAGACAGATAGATAGATAGATAATGTTCACTTTGTTGTTCTTATTCTTTGTTTCATTTCTTTTTAACTGTACCACAATGCTTTATATTTGCCTTGTTCTTTTTGCACTGTATTTGACAATAATTAAACTAAACTAAATACAACAGCAAAAAAAAAAAAAAAAAAAAAAAAAAAGGCCATGAGGGCATAAAAAGAAATTAAATAAAAATTTCTTTTGTATTACTTTCAGTCTCTGCCTGGCTCTCTTTTCCTTCCTATATTTGAGTTAAAAATATAAAAATTATTCTTTTGCAGCCTTTGAAAATCCTGCAAATAGATTCTGAATATTCTTAAAAGAATGATTTCTCCTTGAGAAAAATAAATAATTTTCCTGAAATCAGTTTCATTTTTAAATTCCTTTCCAGAATGAGACCATTTATTTCAAAAGACTATTTCACTCCTTTGCACTTATATCTATTATAGTTTTCATTATTTATTCATATAAACAGCATCTCTTCCTATACTGTGGTGAGAAATTTCTGTAAAAACTCCAGCATAGAAATTCTTTGGTTTAACACCTGCTGTATTTCAATTTTTTTGTGGTTCTAATTTGTGTTGGCAGAGTCATCATGATCCTGTGTGTGAGTCAGTGCTGATGTGAGATCAGAGCTACAGCAGGTTAGACAGGGACGTGGGTTTGAGTCCAGTGTGCGTCACGGACCTCTGTCCTCCTTTCCCATCCTTCTACTCTTTTATAAACCTCAAAAAAGGTAAACCAAAAAGATAGAAATGAAGAAGTGTCAGTATCATGGGATGATTTTATTTTAAAAACTTATGCATGGTTCAACAAGAATTCGGACAAGATTCATTACATTATACATATTTTATATACATGTGTGTGTATGATCCTGGAGCACAAAACCAGTCTTAAGTAGCACAGGTATATTTGTAGCAATAGCCAAAAATACATTGTATGGGTCAAAATTATCCATTTTTCTTTTATGCCAAAAACCATTAGGATATTAAGTAAAGATCATGTTCCATGAAGATATTTAGTAAATTTCCTACCGTAAATATATCAAAACTTAATTTTGTATTAGTAATATGCATTGCTAAGAACTTCATTTGGACAGCCTTTAAGGCGATTTCTCAATATTTAGATTTTTTTGCACCCTCAGATTCCAGATTTTCAAATAGTTGTATCTCGGCCAAATATTGTCCTATCCTAACAAACCATACATCAATGGAAAGTTGAATTGAATACTTCTGCAAGGCACTATATATATATATATATATATATATATGTAGTGCCCTGCAGAAGTATTCAAACCCCTTCATTTTTTTCACGTTTTGCTATGTTGCAGCCTTATGTTAAACTGCTTTAAATTACTTTTTTCCACAACAATCTACACTCCACACACCATAATGACAGAGCAAATAACAGGTTTTTAACATCTTTGCAAATTTATTATACATAAAAACCATAAATGCATAAGTATTCAAACCCTTATCTGGGACAGTTGAAATTTAGCTCAGGAGCATTCATATTGCTTGTAGATGTTACTATACTTTGAGTGAAGTTAATCTATGGCAAATTCAACTGAATGGGTATGATCTGGAATGCCACACACATCTTAATAAAAAGTCTAACAGCTGAAAATGCATGTAGCCTTCATTATCCATAATGGAAGACGTTTGAAACAACTAGGACTCTTCCTAGAGCTTCCTCCTGGCCAAACTGAGCAACTGATGGAGAAGGGCCTTGTCTAGACTGGTGACCAAGAAGCTGATGGTCACTCTAGTCGAGCTCCATGATCATATATGCAGATGGGAGAAACCTACAGAAGGACAAACATCACTGCAACACTCCACCAATCTGGGCTTTATGTCAGTGTGGCCAGACTCAATCTTCTCCTCAGTGAAGACACACAAAAACACACTTGGAATTTGCAAAACAGCACCTAAAGGACCCTCAGACTCTGAGAAACAAGATTCTCTGCTCTGATGAACCTCAATTCTAAGCATTATGTTTGAAGGAAACCAGCTCTGATCATCACCTGCAGAGTACCATCCCAAAAATAAAGTGTGCTGGTAGCAGCCTCATGCTGTGGGACTGTTCTTCAGCAGCAGGGACTGAGGGACTCATCAGAGTAGAAGACAAGCTCAATGCACCAAAATATAGAGATAGCCTTAATGAAAACCCAGTCCAGAGCATTCAGGACCTCAGACTGGGCAGAAGGCTCACCTTCCAACAGGACAATGACCCTAAACACACAGCAAGAGTGGCTTATAGACAACTCTGTGAATGTCCTTGAGTGGCTCAGCCACAGCCTGGCCTTGAACACAATCAAATATATGTAACATATATATATATATATATATATATATATACACATACATACATTTTAAATACTCTTTCAAATTTTATATTAGGTATTAGTATGTTTTACAAGAAAATACTATTTCAGTTTAAATAGTTTAGAAGGTTAAACAGAAGGTTGAACATGCATTCTTTGTAATCAGAGTGAATAAATAATGCACACATAATGTTCATTTTGAATTTTGACACTATTCTACCTTGTATGAAATTGTGCGTAGCTGCATTAGATAATGCATTGCTGTTTGCAGCCTGTTAGACTTCTGTTATTTGATGCACTCTCAGAAAAAAAGGTACAAAAGCTGTCACTGTGGCGGTAGCCTACCTTTTCAAAAGATACTCCTTTGTGCCTTATTTACCCCTGAAAGGTGTGCATTAATACCTTAAAGGTACTTATTAGTACCTGAATTATACATATTAGTACCAAATTGGTACAAATTAGTACCTTTTGAAAAGATATCGCCCCAGTAACTGCTTTTGTACCTTTTTTCTGTAAATGTGTAATTCAGATAGAAACCATACATTCAATGAGTAGAAATTGCAGGGATTAATATTAGACCGTGAGCGTGAAAAGTGAGCATCTCCACATGGGGAAAAAAAAATTGTGGCTAAATAAAGCAGTATGCTAAATATATGTTGCAACCAGTGAAGCTCAGTTAAATATATTTGAAATAGAAAATATATTTAGTATGTTTCAATCTTCATATACTAAAACTTTCTATTTCTAAATGTATTTCAGGGGCAAGAAAATACATTTCCAGTCTTACACTATAGCCTATTATATCATACATACTATTATAATATTATAGCCTATGAAATATGTACATTTAGGCTATACAAATGTGGATGGCCTACTAGAGTTCAAACGCAGATTCATAATGATTTAATAATGCTTAATAATTTACATATTGCAATATTTACTTATTTATTTATTTTTGGAGCATTTCAAATTTTTCCTTGCTGAAGTTTATTCAAATGTGTTTTATGTTCACATGTGTTATAGACAACAAATCACCTTTTCCTTCAAATGTGACATATGTGAATGCATTTTCTTGGACTGAAGTCTATAGAGGGCAAAATATATTTTTAAATGCTTTTAAAAATATTTATACATTTAAAACATATTTTCAAAAATAGACATTTTTGCTGTATGGGTCACTATATTATCTGAATCAAAGTGAAAGGGAAAAAAGCACATAATGACTCCCACTGCTTCTCTCTAGCATATCGATCCTCAAAGAGTGAGGAAAAACGTGAACGTGCCACCTTGATCGATGAATGAATATAATTCCGCACTCCATTTTGCAATGAAATAATGATATTCCAAGTCATTCCTTCTGCAATACTGAGAGGCGGTGGAAAGAAATACGTTTTTGGAGCTTTTTCACACATTTCGATTGAAAAACCTATCAACATATTGTTTGAATAAAAAAAAAAAAATATGAATGCATTGCACATAAAAGCAGAAAACAGGAAAGGGGTGCTGAGGTGTCCAGATGCACCAAAATCAGTCATTTCATCTGAGCTGAGCAGCCCATTCAGAGGCAATAAGTCCAGGTGCTGCTCCCCATGAAAAGCTCTATTTTGGGGAGCGTTAGCTGATCTGTGGGGTGTCAAGAGCTGTGTGAGTCCAGTAAGAGCCCAGTTCAGGAGTGGCGGCTCGAGGAGTGAGTCTCATCAGACAGTAACACCCCAAGCCACCTGCTGGGACCAGAAAAAACACAGACAAAAGCCTTTCAGTTCACTTGCAGGGTGGTTATTTTTGGAGGAATTGTGAACCGTTGGTTATTAAAATTGGAGGATGCTATAAATAGGCTCACTTTTATATTCAATTCAATTCAATTCAATTCAAGTTTATTTGTATAGCGCTTTTTACGATACAAATCGTTGCAAAGCAGCTCTACAGGAATTTAAGTTTC
>JAFVLL020018799.1:0-30545 GCA_021397915.2 Tor tambroides
GAAATCTGCACAGATCAAGCAGCGTTTACAAGACAAAACAGCTCTAAACAAATATGAGAGAGACAACAGCAGATGCACTTTTTCACTGGAGGAAGAGTTATTATGGATTATGGACTCGTATTTTAGTTAAAAACATCTTAATGCTGGATTTGTTTCAGCTTTTGTCTTCTCCAGATGTTAACTGATGGACTGGAGTGGTGTGGATTATTGTGATGTTTTTATCAGCTGTTTGGACTCTCATTCTGACGGCACCCATTCACTACAGAGTAAATATAGCTAAAGCAGAATGCTACATTTTTCCAAATCTGATGAAGAAACAAACTCATCCTGATCTCGGATGGACTAAGAGTGAGCACATTTTCAGTAAATTTGGCTGAACTTCCTTTAAGGATCTCCCAGAATGCCCTGTTTAACGGGCAGGAGTGCAGATGCAGTAAAAGAGGGATGTTGTCTCTCAGTGGACATCACAGGTCGAGGCCAGCGTCATAAATCCAGTCCGTACCGGACCGAGAGCTCTGGTCTTTGATGCTTTTCTTATTCTTAATGATCCACACGATTCATTTGGCAGCGTTTCAGAGATTCGTTGTTTTCAGTGAAGCTTTTACAGATCAAACTTACTGCCAATATTCACTTCTCACTTAGAAATACACAAAAAATCATTCTCGTTAGTCACTGTTGCTCTTGTTTTTCAGTCAAAGTATCCAAACATTTACTCGAGGAGCAAAAATGCCACTTTTCAGAGAGCACATCATCTATCAGTGCAGTTTATTTTTGTTTCTCCGTAGTGTTTTCTCATTTTAAGCATAAATCTAACAAACTTTAGTGAGGTTTAAAAACAAAAACAGCTTGTATAAGAGGAAATGTTGACTCAGAATGAACGCTGTGACTCTACATGCTGCTTTAGTTTGACCTCCATTCACAAAAAACTACTTCTGCGGTCATCAGAAGAAAGTCGGAAACAAATGATGACAGAATTATGTTTTTGGATTCATTTTGATTTTAGGCTCAAAGAAGCTCAGCAAACGGTCCAGAAAATCACAGCTGAGAAGAAAGTGGAGACGAAGAAGATCAACGCAAACAGTCTGGTGAGAAAACACTCAGACACACACTTTTGCTCATATGTGCTGCTAATATTTACAGGAGTAATGTGAATAATTCTATTGCATGTGTTCATACTAATGTGAATCATCATCAGACAGCAGAATCTGAAGGACAAGCTTTAATATTCATATACAAACATAAAGAGATGCTTTGTTTGCAACCTACATTTATTTAATCTAAATAAATAAACTGAAAATATTAGTTGTTTTAAAAAGATTTAAAACACTGAGGTATAAAATGAATGCAAAAATGCAAAATAACTTTAAAGTAAATGAGCATAATTTATCATTGACATTTTATAAGTGCTTTTTGACCATTTCTGACCATAGTTGCTTTTTGATTATTTATGATTATTAGGTGTTTGTTTACCATTCACACACACAGAAAAACAAATGTAGAGTTTTATAATCTTTTTTTATTATTATTATTATTATTTAACCTAAAAAAGTAGAATTTCAAAAACAATGCCTATGAGCCAAACATTTTGAACATAACGAGAAATCAGAAAAATATTTTGCACAAATAAACTGAAAGTATTAGGATTTTTAAATATTTAAAACGTGGTAAAAAATGAATGAAAAATAATTTCTCAAAATGCACCTATAATATGTCAAATGATCAATGACGCTCATTTGACATATTATAGGTGCATTTTGACCATTTTTCACAATTTTAGGTGCTTTTTTACTATTTTTGACAAAAAATGCATGCAAAATAATTTCTTTGACCAATCAAACCAAAGTATATGAATGTCACACATCACTGAACATTTTTAGGTGATTTTTGACTAGTTTTGTCCATTTTTTTGCTTTTGTACTTTTTTTTTTTTTTTTTTTTTTACCATTTTTTCCTGCATTTCTGCTCTTACATTCACACACACAGGAATAATGCAGAGTTTAATCATTTTCTCACCAAAAACAACACAAATATCACTTCTCAAGGAGAGAATCATTTAAAAAGCATAAAATTATCAGCATAAAAAGAACATTTTTTGAACTTCCTAGGAACAAATGAGAAATATCTGTGCTGAAACTGTCTGTTATTGTGGATTGACTGAATTGTGATTTCAGATCCTTCATATGACTGATGTTAGATTTATTGAATTGTTCCTGTTATCAATCATTCCTAAACAGTAGAATGCACGAGCTGATCAAACGTGTACCTTGAATGCAGTGCTTTGCATAAAAGCATCAACCAAATGCATACAACTGTTTGTGAAAATCTGTGACAGAAAGAGCGACTGCGAAAGAAAGAAGCCGGCGTGTCTTCCAGCTGAAACAACAGAAATCGAGCGTCTCCTCACATCCGTCAGGACAAAAAAAACCTTGTTTGCGTTCCCTCAGAGGATCTGCTGAAGGTACCGAAGAGCATTTCACCATCAGAGACCAGAAAACAAGCGTCCTGTTAAATATACCTTAACGGCTCGTGAAGAAACATCAGTGATATCTAATCAGCAGTGCCTCATATTCATCAAACATGGCCTCAAATCAGAAGACGTGAAGGCCAGCGTTTATTATCTGTGTTTGTACTTGAATCGCCTCACTCGCTTCTGCCTTGGTGTTTCACCACATTTTCCTTTTGCCAAAATGAAACTTGATGAAGCACTTTAACACTCCTCACTGGTGAAGCCTATGCAATATCCTGCGTTAACAAGAGAAATGTGAAAATCATATTCATCCATTTTATGTGAGAAAACTACTGATGAGGAACGAGTCATATTTACCCTAAGTGAGTGCGTAAGTACATCTGATGACTGAGTCAAAGCCCTATTTATTCACAGGAATAGAATGTTATAAAATTCTATTGATTCCCTGTTGGTTCATGTGTAATGAATTCTGTCATTTATCCAGTTATTTCAGGCCCACGTGTGTCAAAAACCTCCTGGAGCATTATTACAGTGTCAGATTTTATTGACATTTTTTTTTTAATTACCCGTGATAATTTCTACATTTATTAGATGCAATAAATGTTTTGGACATCAACGTGTGCAAAAGGAAATGTAAGATTCTCAAAACTGGAAGAAAAGGTGTCTTCTGATTTCTTGCCTATTATTTTTGTTGTATTATTAAAAATTGGAATCACACTTGATTTGAATCATTTTTAAATATCTGCGATTAAGAAATCAGCTTTTCATGATCACATCTCGCATTTAATTGTTCTGGCAATGCTATATTCATTTCTAATCAGTTTTCAAAGTGTTCTTGACACATTCCGTCTGTTTTTCCTCTAAAAGTAGAAAATGTCATTTAAATTGACTCGCTTTATGAACTTATTATCTTGTAAAGGATCCAACAAGCAAATCAAAATCTGAACTTTATAGATTATGTATAACAGGGAGTTTCTGAAAGCGCCTGCGTTTAACGAGTGGCGAGCGTTAAAAAGCTTTTGCTCTAAATTGGCTCGTAAGTTTGGCTGTGGATGCGGTTGAGCTCAGTGCATAAAACACGCAGCGTGAAATTGATTTCTGTGGTAATTTATGAAGCGTTTAATTTGTGCATTTGTCAGAGAGAGAGATCAGGGGTCAAAACGGTTGACCTTTTATTCATACGATCTTCCCACAGGCCTTTAACATCTTCATACAAGCACTATACACAACATCTGTATGAAATGTGTGATCGTTCGCTCTCTTCACAACTAAACTGCATATAATCTTTATGATTAATATTATAAATAGATGAAAAGCATGAAGAAACTCACAGCAATCCAGCAGAAACATGAAGAACAGTGTCTCATTCGGTCACATTAAATAAAGTCGTTCCACATAGTGGAAACTATCAGTCCTTAAACGCTCTTAATTCTAGATTTGGAGATGAATGAAGACATTCACCGTGAGGAATGATGCTCTTCTGCATCTGTCACCATTACAGCACACAGTGATTTCACCTGTATTTGCCCCGGACGCTCTCTAGCATGTGGGTAGTTGAGTAATAATATGTGCATGAATGTTTAATCAACAGCAAGATCCAAAAGTCTGAAGCTAAAAATTTGGGCTTATTATTTTTAATCGAAATGATTTGGATTTTTACCAGTGAAACCAATGAAACAAAAGTAAATGAGTGCTTCTGATCAATGACATTTTTAGGTGCTTTTTGACTATTTATTGTAGATTTCCTACAATTTAACTTAGTTTATAACCTTTACTTAATAAGCTAATAATCTGCATGTTTAATAATCATAAGAGAATATTTAAATCTCGTTTGAAACAGTAGTTTTAGATGAAGAATTACATTTTTATATCATTTCTGTGACCAGTCAAAATGAATGTCATTTATCATTTGACATTTTTAGGTGCTGTTTGACCATTTTTATTTATTTTTTAACTGGTTCTCAGTAACCGTTTTATAAAAGTACAAAAACTTCATGCATCTCTCTATTAATCAGCTCAAAAAACTTCATGTTGATACATAAAAGAATATTTACTTCTAGTTTTAGATTAAATATGACACTTTTTATGTCAACTACCCACATGCACTACTAATCAAAATTTGTATTAGGATTTTTAAATATTAAAAAAAAAAAAAAAGTGGTACGAAATGAATGCAAAATCATTTTTTGAGCATTTTTTTAGGAGCATTTTGACTGTTTTTACCATTTAGGTGTTTTTTCCTGCAGTTAGTTTTTAAATATATTGGCTAAAACGGCATGCATCTCTCCATTAATGATCCAAAAAAACTGCATGTTTAATAATCATAAAAAATATTTAAATGTTGTGTAAAACTCTAGTTTTAGATTAAAAATGACACTTTTCATGTCAACTACCCACATGCACTGCTAGTCAAAATTTCGGGTGCTTTTTGACCATTTTTTACTGGTGTTAGGTAATCCTGTATAGAAGTACAAAAACCTTATGCATCTCTCAATTAATGAGCTCAAAAATAACTGCATGTTTAATAATAATTTAAAAGTTACTTAAAACTCTAGTTTTAGATGAAATATGACACTTTCATGCCAACTACTATCATGCACTGATGCTCAAAATTTTTAGTTGATTTTTGACTATTTTTGACCATCTTTTTTTTACTGGTGTTCAATAATCCTGTAGTTTTACAGACGTACAAAAACCTCATGCATCTCTCAGTTAATGAGCTCATAAAATTGCATGTTTAATAATCACTAAAAAATGTACTTAAAACTATTTTTAGAGTAAAAATCACCCTTTTCATGTCATGCACTACTAGTCAAAAATTGGACACATTTAACTGCATTTACCTTCCTTAAAACCTTGATGGCAGAAAATGAGTTTGCAACAAATATAAACCGTGCTTATGCAAGGATAACAGGAGAAGTGATGTGTTTATGGTTTGAATCTGTGACTAGCAGAGCGTAATGGTGACAGACGCGTCTCTTCCAGCAGATGAAGCGTGTGTTCTTACTGAAGCGTCTCGAGTCTCGGTTCTAGTCCAGCTCGATGGAGATGCAGCGGCACTGTTTGACCCGCTGAACGCGTTTTTTCCGGGTCGGCGGCTGCTGATCGGGGCAGTTTAGGGTGAAGGTCATCGTGGTGAAGCGCTTGGGTTTGCAGAAAGAGCAGGACTGGAAGGCGCCCTCCTCTCGGCGCACATGTCTGGGGATGTAGAAGGAGTTGCATTGGCCATAGCAGAAGCGGTTGATGATGGTTCGACTGATGCATCCTTCCTCGTGGATCGTCTGCTTGAGCGGCTGCGTTTTGCACCAGTCGCGCTTCAGGTAACGGCGTTCGGTAACGTGCAGAGCCTCCTGACTGGACTCCAGAACCTCCTCTGAGCCTCTGCTCCTGCCTCTGGAGCCCGAAGCCGCCTGCGGCTGCTGCTGCTGCTGCTGGGCAGACTCGTTCGGGTTGTTTTTGTCCGGGTGAGGAATGGCGCCTCGGTTCCGCTTGGATTCGGCGGGGCTCGAGAGAAGGAGAACCCAGATGGAGAGCAGCGCGAATCCGAATCGAGCGGAGGAGGCCATCGGCACTGCAGAGAGAATGACACAGCGTTCAGAAACATTACACTACAAAAACAGATCACTTTTTAAAGTTCTAAAAAGTCTGTTCTTAAAAGTGATGGGAATGTTACATTGTTGCAAACATTATGAGAATGTTACTTTCAGTGTTGGGGAAAGTTACTTTTAAAAGTAATGCATTACAATATTGCATTACCCCATAAAAAAGTAACTAATTGTGTTACTTATTTACTTTTTTTATTATGCAGACTCTTAAATACAACATATACACGGCATATGTGAAAATCAACACAGCCTGCGATTTTTCTTGTTTACATCCATAGCAATAAATGAATAAAATTATGTAAATAACCAACTTATTTACTGGAAAGTAATGCATTACATTAATTTTGCGTTACTTTTTATCACCTGAGCTGGGTTTGATAATTTATTTTTAATAACAGAAAAGCTGAAAGTTATATTTTTGGTGACTGTAAAGGCCCTTTCACACCAAGAGTAAAATTAATTAGCCTGAAAATGCCTCGGCATGCACTTACTCCCAATTTCTCTCAACACGGGGACAGGAGAGGTGTCAGTGAATAAATAGGAAAACAAAGTAACTTGCGTTACTTATTTGAAAAAGTAACTCAGATATTTTCTTGTTAATTTAAAAGTAATGCGTTACTTTACTAGTTACTTGAAAAAAGTAATCTAATTAGGTAACTCACGTTACTTGTAATGTGTTACCCTCAACACTGGTTACTTTTGAATGAACTCCGAACGTTCTGAGACAAGTAGTAACGGTTACATTTCTTTTTAAGGTGTCCTTGTTAGACTGTAATTATACATTTAAGTACTGAGTAATATTAATTAACTACATGCACTTACTATATGGTTAGGTGTTGAATTAGGGTTTGGTTTAGGGTTAGTTGCATGTAATTATGCATAATTAATTGTTATTATAATAGTAAGTACATGTAACTTGTAACAAGGACACCTTAAAATAAAGTGTTACCAATAAATGTAACAGTAATGTAACTGTAATCTGTTACAGTTACTGAGAAAAAAGGTTACACTTTATTTTAAGGTGTCCTTGTTACAGCATAATTGTACATTTAAGTACTGAGTAATATTAATTAATTACATGTACTTACTATATGGTTAGGGTTTGACTTTGCGTTACTTGCATGTAATTATGCATGATTTATTGTTATTATAATATTATGTACATGTAACAAAGTGTTACCAGATAAAAATGAGTAATTAGATACTTCTGAAAATATTAACGATTACAAAGGGAATTACATCTTACTATTTTCAAACACACACAGATTCATTTCTTTCCCAAATTACATTGATTGCTCTAAAATATGAGACACCGATGTTTTAGGAGTTTAGAACGCATGCTTATTCAATAACTGTTTTATTTCCTATTTGGGTTTGTGTATTTGCTTTATGTTTTAAGATTAACCATTTTTTTTCCAAAGCATTGTGCTTCCTGTCGTAGTTATGCAAAAATTTGATTTCCAAAATAGCATCACAGCTATTAAACTATATCTTGCTATGATTTTAAAACTGTATTTAATCTCAGAATGATCTCAAAGAGGTGCAAAAGTCTGATTTTGTGGTGGCTGTGCTTTAAAATTAAATGATAATAATCTTAAATCAAGTGAAGAAGGATTTTGAAAGTCTGACATTTGAGTGCTACTGTAAGGATAACTCTGCCTCCTGCTTTAAATGTTTGAAAAAATTGAAAAAATAATAAAATGTAATCAGTTACATTACTTTAATAAAGTCACTGAAATAGTTACACCACTCATTACATTTTAAATTGGGTCATCTGTAACTTATTACATTTCCAAAGTAACCTTCCCAACACTGCTTATGAAAATGGTGTTTATTAATGTCCAGTTCTTAAAAAAAATTTTTTTTTTGTTCTCAGTTATACGAATGTTAAGGGAACGTTCCATTTATCATGTTACAAACATTCTAGGAATGTTAGTTTTGAATGTTCTCTGAACGTTCTGAAACATGTAACGTTTAAAACATGAACAATGTATATCAATAACACTTTGAGAACATTATTACAATTTTGAACGAACGTTCTATTAACGTTACATGAAGAACATCTTGTTCCTAACTGTGAGAGAACCTTGCTAGAACGTTTTGAGAACGTTCCCTGTTAGTTGAGATGATCTTCACATTCACAAATGGTTCTGTTCAAGAACTTGACTTTCTTTTCATCTAAACTCTTGCAAAAGTGTAGTGATTTATCAGATATTATGATAACCTGTGTTTAATCACTGAATGATCCATAAACCAACCTTAAAATTTGAAATGTGGTTGAAATCTTGCCATTTGTTGTTTCAATGTTGAAACGTTTAATGCTCAATGGTTGAAAAAATTTAGCAAAGTACTTAGAAATCAATGTTGAAATATTAACAAAATTAACAATGTTTTTGAAGAGGTTTTAATATGTAAAGTTTTTATATAGCCTAGATTATTAGTAGTAATAATAATAATGAATATATAAGGTTGGCTTTAACTAAATATAAATATACAGTATATAAAGTTCCTATATTTTGAGATATAATGTAGATATCTCAAAAATATTAATACATAGCATTACCTAGCCCATATTTTTTTGTTCCATACAGTCAACAGATTGGATCAATATTACTCCAGGAAACTTCAGAGAAAACCCACGAAATGTGATCAGATCACCATAAAACCATGTCTAAAACTCATAGATATTCTTAATTTTAATATTTAGACAATTTAAAAACTGAATTGTTTAAGACATTTATGCTTTTTTTTTTATTCAAGAATGAAAGCCATGTGAAATCTAGTCATGTTTGGAGAATCATCCATGAGATCATCAGTTAATCATCCAAAAGGACATTTGTGCTGATATTAAATATATATTTATATATATATATTTAAAAAAAAAAACATTGTGACAGTATTATATAGTTCCTGTAACTCAAAAGCACTGGAGTAGCAACACTAAGGTCATGGGTTCGATTCCCAGGGAATGCATAAACATCTATTGCTTTGGATAAAATCATTTGACCAGTGCATAAATGTAAAGAAATAAATGGACACCTGCTCCAGAAACACGTTCAGTGATGAATGAAGCTGTGAAGATCTCTCACCTGTGAGTGTAGAGGAGCTTCTAGCAGAGGAGTTCTTCTGTTTGAGGAGAGGAGCTGCGATCCGTCCCATAGACACACACTCTGAGCGTCTGCTGGTAAAATGAGCACTGCATCTCCACGCTCTCAGACACAATGCTGGAGAATCAGAGCTGTCCGGCCCCTCACGCGCACACACACACACACACACACACACGTCTGGTTTGCTATCCTTGTGGGGACTCTCATAGGCGTAATGGTTTTTCTGCTGTACAGACCGTATTTTCTATCGTCCTACACCAACCCTACACCTAAACCTACCCCTTACAGGAAACTTTCTGCATTTTTACATTTTCAAAAAACTTCATTCTGTGTGATTTATAAGCTTGTTTACCCGTGGAGACCTCAATTTAGGTCCCCACCGTGACACAAGTCCCCATGAGGCTGTGTGTATTCAGGTTTAAGTCCCCACCAGGATAGAAAAAACAGGTACACACACACACACACACACACACACACACACACACAGAGAGAGAGAGAGGAGGGCTCTGTCTGTACAGACTCTGCTGCTGGAGATCTCATCAAGATCTGCAGGCTCTTCTATCATATGGAACAATATGTCATTTATGGATGGAAACCAAACTTTATGATGCTTCATGTTGCTGAAGAAGAGCTGCTGCCTGATCAGCTAAATGATTATGATGATGGGTTTGTGCATTTAGACAGAGATATGAACTGTGTGCAAATATAACTACTATAATATATATAATTATATATATATGTATATATACTGTATTCCATTTAAAGGTTTGGGATCGGTAATATTTTTAATGTTTTTTAAAGAAATGTCTGCATTTATTTGATGAAAAATACAGTAAAAACAATAATATTGTTAAATATTATTGCAATTTAAAATAACAGCTTTTTATTTTTAATATATGATAAAATGCTATTTATTTCTGTGATACAAAGCTGAATTTTGATCAGTCATTATTCCAGTAAATTCCTATTATATTTATATAAATATACATTTCATAAATAATATATATTATATATGCTTTTTATCCTATTTTATATATACTGCTGTTAAAAAGTTTGGGATCAGTAAGATTTGTAATGTTTTTTAAAGACATTTCTGCATTTATTTAATTGAAAATACAGTAAAAACAGTAATATTGTTAAATATAATTGTAATTTAAAATAACAGCTTTCTATTTTAATATACGTTAAAATATTATTTATTTCTGTGATCAAAGCTGAATTTTGATCAGTCATTATTCCAGTCTTCAGTGTCATGTGATCCTTCAGAAATCATTCTAATATGCTGATTTATTATCAAAGCTGGAGACAATTTTTGCTGCTTAATATCAGTTTGGAACTTGATACGTTTTCCTCTTAAAAAATAATTTTGTATTCATGTTGGTTTCATACATATCTGAAAATGTATAAAAACTATTGTCTACAAAAAACTGATTTAATGACTTAAAAAAACATTAAAATAATTTCTTGTGAGTGTACATCCCACATCATTTATTTTATTATTATTATTATTATTATTATTAATTATATTTATTTATTTAAAAAAATGTATTTTTCTAAGTTATGTTTAAAATTTATTTATTTATTTATTTATCAAACGTCATCGGCGGCACGCTTTTAAACGCGTCGCGGTCAGTCACGTGACACGCGAAACCCAACGAACTTCCAAAAGGCGCCAATTTGAATCGCGAGCGCGAAGGTTTGACAGCAACGGTTGCTTTAGTTCTACACAAAACTATCATTTTACTTAAAGAATATATGATATGAGTCATGAACTGTTTTTATGACACTTTTATTGTACACTGAGCGACTGGGACATTTTTCCTCACAGAAGAACGACATGGGGGTGAGTAAATGACGACAAAAATCTGTATTTCTGTATAAACTAATCATTTAAGGAAGAAATAAGCTGCTATTAATTTGTTGCATTTTCTAGCAACACATCTGCTCTTGTTTGATTGATTCGGACCCATTAATTCAGTTCATAATTGTTTAGAGTTGGTGTGTTACGTCAGTTTATATTCTCAGCATGTGTTTCTCATTTATTCTCTTTTTGGCTACAAAACAACTGACCACAAATATGAACATATTGTCGTTTATAAAACACACCACTGCGTTGGTTTCTGCCAGATATACATGATCCATGTACAAGAATCTAATAACTAAGCTCTTCTGTCCTGAGCTGTTTTAGTTTGTTTTTCTCAAGGCCAAATTCCTTCCAAATCCCTTCTAATGGCGATGAAAGCATTAAATTGTGATCCATGACACACTAGTGGATGTGTTTGGGTCTGTATGGACCCGTCTTCAGGGAAAATGAGCCCAGAAATTCACAGAAATTATGATTTCTCAATCAGAGCCACTTGTGTTGTGCGTCCATTTTCAAACTCCTTGAAATATTGGTTAAATTATTTATTTCTTCTTGAAATTTGGTGAATGTTTTTCATTTAGTGTTATAAGCATGCAAAACTTCAAAACGTAGATGTGTTTTGGAAAGGCTGTACAAAAATGACGACTTTTGTGCTACAATCTAACTGACTCCCATTGGTTTCCATGCAATTTGCCAAAAATCAGCACTCTGAAAAAACACTAAAGAATCAGGTAAGAAACAGAAAACCTTTATTTTAGTTTGTCCGACACTAAAATATAAACATATGAGAACTTATGAAATTTAAGACTCATAGTGTACTCGGAATTGAAGACTTGTCTTCTGCGTCATCCAAGGAAATTCAGTTTCTTAGCTGAGTTTCAGTCCAAAAAAAAAAAAAAAAAAAACTGTTTTAAGTTGTTCATTTTTTGGATCTGTTACAGTGCTGAAAATAAGTCAGAAACCCATTTCACCCTTACAAGGGATTAAGAAAAAGACATAGAAGCAAGGAAAGTACAAATAGAAATAAATACTACTTATACCAAGTATAAATAATATTTATACTAGACACTATAATATTTAAAGTAGTCATGACCAAATCTTTTTCTTATTGTGTTGGTGCAGCTAATTTTGAACATTAAAATATGTGGGTCAAATTAACCCCTAACACAATGAAAATAATAAAAGTAAATGGGAATTATTACATTTCTCACATATTTTATAATTTTAAGTCTTTGACAAGCTACAATAGAGGTTTTCTGTTTTTATATGAATCTTTCTGTATTTCATCTTGTCGATTTTTTGGGCAAATTGCATGGAAGCCATTGGGGGTCAGTTTAACCCCAATTCAGTAGGGATATATTATGAATGATCAATCACTAACACAAAACTAGGACACATGATAAAAGCACATTTTATGAAAATATTGATTGTAGGTGTTTATGCTGATAGAATAGTTTACATTTACCCTTTAGCTAGAGATTTAACCCTTCTCATTCATGACAGAGTGTTGCATTGGTTTCCAGGAGTTTTATCAAATCAGCTTCAAACTGTAATAAACATAATGAAGACAGTTTACTTTAAGCCCCAGCTATCTTTTTTCTGTGTATTGTTTGGCAGTAAAGCCATTCAAAGAGTGTGATGTAAGACCAGTGAACTTTAATACTGAATTTGGGCCCTGTTGAACAAAGTGCGCCACCAAGTGGTGAAGAAAGGAACTTGAAAACATCAGTTAAACACACACAGTTTAGTTTGACAACTTCATGTACAAAAGCAGAACAACATCTTTATAAATGAGTGAAAATAACAGCATTGAGGATAATCGCATAAGACCATAATACTGCTTAACATAACATACATTTCCTTGAGTTACACATGAACGTTGTCTTTAAGGCTTTTCGAATGAATAACATAAATAACAGTAAATAAGACACTTCCCAAAGCCAGCCTTTTCTGATCTAATTTACAAACATCCGCTTTCACTCTAAATACACTCATGAACATCACTCTTCACACTTTCATGGACTCATCTTTTCACTTACAGTAAAACTACTTTAATTATGGATTTCAGATTGTGACCTCAAATCACATCAGGTTTGCTTCTCGTACATTTGAGTTTGAAATCCAAACCATATGCTGAAACAAATTCAGCAATTTTCTCATAAATGTAAAAATATCAATAGCACCATTCACCTGTAAAATGATCAAAGCGAAATAAATTAAGACCCCTGAATGCACAAGTTCAAAAACATCTGCAGAAGAAAGTGTTTAAAGTTATGGCAAATTATAGATCAATGGGTTTCGTCACTGACAGCAGTCTTCCCTCCGTAAGAGGGTTTTTGGGTGAACCTCTATAGCGACTGGTATCGTTTTCAGACACTTGAAGCAGATGTTCATTTGCAGCATTCTTATTAGCCAAAAGTGTGTCACTCTTTGTCTTTGGTGCGTTATTGGTGACATCTTCCAGCACTCTAACAGTTGTTTTCTTTGGAGGAACTGGAGGTTTGGGTTTTATGGATGTTTGCAAACCGCTTTCTAAACTCACTGCCTTTATCTGACTGGCTGCGCACCAACCCATCCTAGCCTCCTTCCGGCCTCCGATCAAAGAGTTTATCCGTCTGACGGACTGTCGGACCGGCGTTCGCTGGAACTTCAGAGGAGATCGGACCGCTTTGGCTTTGGGTGAATTCAGCGTCATCATGTTGAAGAGTTTAATCTGGTCAGCAACTCTCGTTCGGCGCATTTCAGTGGCTCCAGGACAATTCTGAGAGTTCTCTGTTTGATCTTGAGGAGCATCGGTCTTATGTGCCAATAAAGACTCGTTGACCTCACTCAGCAGGGACGTATTGGCATTCGTTTGCGTTCTTGTTGCATACGGAGTCGATTGAACTCTACTGGAAGTGTCCAATCTGAAAGCCACAGGACTTTGGATGTCCAAAGCGTCGATTAGTTGACTACAATCTCCTTTTAGGAAACCACTGCTTTCATTTTCAAGACAAAGAGACCCATCAGCGCTGGTCTCCACAAACCGTTTCGGTCCGCTGTCAAACAGAGCGCTGTCTATATGTAGAGGCGACAAAGGAATGATTTCGATTTGACCGAATGTCACATTGTGACATTCAATGGATTCAGATGTTGTTTTGTGTGATGTTTCCGAAGTCAAACCTACTTCAGAGTTTGCGCCAGGGTCGTCTTGTGGTTCGCGGTGGTTTTGCGGTTTAATGATGCTGTGAAGGTCGCTGCCAGACTCGCCGAAAGCTTGTTTGATTTTCAGTAGTGTGGGTCCAGTGTGAGAGCGTTCTTCGCTGAATGAATCCAAAGCGCTGCCATCACTGGAGGCGCAGCAAAGGCTTCTGGGAATAACGCTGCTTCCCATCGGAGGTTTGCTGATGGTGATGGTGGGCTCAGAGCAGTAGATGCTCACAGGAGTCTCAGAGAATGAATCCGTTGGGAAGGTCAGGCCGACATCAGGACTGTCTCCGCTCCATGAGCTCCTGTGGTCTGCAGAATCACACTGCGGGGTCAGCAGGTTATCCTCCGATTTACTGATGAACTTGGAGCCTGTGAAACAAACATGGACAATGTAACAGTGATACTCTTACGGAAAACACAAAATATACATGATTTATGTTTTTGAAAAGTCTCTTCTGTTTACCAAGGCTGCATTCATTTGATCAAAAATACAGTAAAAACAGTGGAACATTTCGGCCATTTAAAATCACTGTTTTCTATGTGAATATCTGTTAAACTAATTTATTGCTGTGATCATTACTCCAGTCTTCAGTGTCACATGATCCTTCAGAAATCATTCTAATATGCTGATTTGCTGCTCGAGAAACATTTCTGATTGAAAACAGTTGTGCTGATGAATAAGTTTGTGGAAACTGTGATAGACTGCAATTTAAATGTTTGGTGAAAGTAAGATTTTGAAAAATACAAAGACCGAAATTAATACTTTTATTCATCAAGGATGCATTAAATTGATCAAAAGTGACAGTAAAGACATTTATAATGTTACAAAAGATTTCCATTTCAAATAAATGCATAAATTCTTTTGAGTTTTCTATTAAAGAATCCTGAAAAATAAAATATAAATCACAGATTTAAACATTGATAATAGGGATGCACCGAATGTTCGGCAACCGAAATTGTTCGGCCGAACACCGAAAGAGGTTTTTTTGCTATTTTCGGCCGAACAATTTCCGTTGTACATTTGCCCTACAGACTTCCACTGTAAATGCATAACTGAATTTAACCTGGAATATTCCTGCAGGCACAAGCGTTTTTTTCAAAGCTGAAGTTAGCCAAGCATGTAGGAAAGTTTGAGGAACGTCATAAAATCCCAAAAGCGTGTAAATAACGATACTGACCTTTCGAGGGGCTCTTGTTCAAAACAGCCGGACTGAGCTCCTTGGTGAAGTGAAACCCAGAACAGCTCTCTTGTGTCGCTAGGCGCCAACCTATGACCTCTGACTCCTTTGGCCCCAGTTGTGAATGTTTAATGACGTTCTGTTGAAATAGAGGCAGCTGCTTTTTACTCTCAGTGGTCTGTGATTGTTTGAGTCATGTCAGTGTTGAATTAAGACAGAAGAAATACCGATAGTAAAAGCGTTTCTGGTCAGTCGTCTTTTTTATTTGAGCATATATACATGCAGAAAATAATGACCATGTCAGTAATGACCCAAAACCACAAGAATACATTTTAATTAGAAAAATAAAAACTGTTATAATAATATTAATATTTGTTTGTTCTAAAAACATTTTAATATTCTACAAATATTTTAGTAATATCAGGTTATCATCAAATATAGATATATCCTCTTCGAAAGTCACAATGTTACAACATTGGACAACGTGCAATATTAAGCAAATCATTGAGAACACAATGATTAGAACAAACACATCACATTACATCAGTGTCATCATTACATCTTAGCGTCATAAAATTAACAAGTGTAAAATAGTCATTTTCTTGTTTTCTAAATGCACCTGTTCCAGGATCAGCACTAAAGCCATTTTAATATAAACATATTAAACATTGAGATGAGTGATATTGCTGTTGAGGTTAGCAGCCTTTCTGTTTTCATAAAATGCAAACCGTGCATGAGAAAAACCCTCAAACCAACACCGTTAAAGAATACATTAAACTATTCTGATTACTTAATGCAATGAATGATTTTGCTATATTCTCCTCTGATCTTCTGCATCATTAATAGCAGCATGTACCTACATTATACTGCCACTAGATGGAGCAAGAGAAAACTGAAGAGACTGTCACCCAGTACTCATGATTAATAAAACATAACAAAAGTCCAAAATTCTGTTAACATAACTTCATAAAGTGCTATATTATTCACCCATTAATATATATTATTATATAAAAGTTAGATGACACCATCATGCAAATTATAAAGATGCAAATCACAGTTGCATAGGAGAGAGCGGTGGATTGTTCAGTCTCTGGTGGAGGTTGACAGAGATGATGTATCTGAACTTACAGACTCTCGGCTGGATCTGCCCAGACTGAAGCGCAGACGCAGAGATTTTCTCACAGGCTCTTTCTTAGTGACTCTGGGCGAGAAACAGGCTGCCTTTCCCGATTCAACTCTGAAATCCACAAGAGAGACAATCGTAATGAGAAATGGGTGTGAAAACAAAAACAGTAGCTTTGAAATGTTTCAGCAGGTTTGATGAAGGTAAATTTAAGATGTTTTTAAGACTAATTAAAGAAAGTCTAAGGAATAAATTGAAAAAAAAAAAAACACATTGTGTCAATATGTTCTCTAAATGTTAAAGGTGCCATAGAATGCATTGATACAATATTTTAAACTGTTCTCTGATATCTACAAAGAAGGTATGTGGCTTAGGTAAGGGCAAAAATTCTCCAGAAATGGTTTTACCTGTCCATTTACAACCCTAGGATTTGTCCCTAGAATGAAATGGTCTGTTATTACCTTATTTGGAAGGCTCATGAATAATAATGTTGAGCTCTGCTCGGATTGGCTGTTTCACAGTGCGGCTCACACAGCAGGAAGGAAACACAGGGAGGAAAATATATATTTCAATACTTTCTCTCGCAGTTATATCGTTGGGTAATTATACTGTGTATAAATTGCGGCCATCAGGGAGCCGCTTTGAATGCACAATCGTGTTTTACTTTCACTTTCGAGATTTGCGATCGCTCGTGCTCTATGTAAACTACAGCGGCAGTACTTACCACACATTTTACAAGATCAGATGCTTGTCAGTGGTGCTCAGGATCTAACCACCACTATCATCCTCAGACATCGCCTCCTTACTCTGTTTATGTGGTAAGTGAAATCTTATGTACATGGCAAGCAGCTAGCCATGTCCCTTTAGTGGCTCGCGTTATTTTATTAGAACTCGTTATTGGTTTTCCGTGCCTTTCTGAATACAGACACCAACCCATCCCTGCACAGCCTGGAACATAACATTTATATCTATGATCTGCCATTTTCGCTATTGTCCTCGCTTGTTTCTTCACAATACCGGCAGAACTTCTGATGATTCGGCTGTGCAGGTCCGGCTGGCCTAGAACGTGGGCGGGTATATGCAAATATTGGGGGCGACTCTTACGTCACAGTCGGTGTTATGTTCTGATTCGCCTATTTTTCAGTGGTCTTTTTCATGCACGAGATTTATATAAAAAGGAGGAAACATTGGTGTTTGATGCTCACTGTATGTCATTTCCATGTACAGAACTCTTATTATTCAACTATGCCAAGGTAAATACAGTTTTCCATTCTATGGCACCTTTAATGTCTTGTATTAGCAGAACTTTAAAGTTTGAAAATGTAAAATTTCCTACAGATTTCCATTACTTTGATTCATTTAAAAAAAAACAAAAAACAACAAAAAAAAAAAACACTTTTACTGTATCTTCTGATACTGTAAAAAAAAGTGATGTTCTTCAATATTTGTCTTGTTTTCCACTGTAAATATTTTAAGATTCTCAAATCAAGACAATTCCTTAAGAAGAGTCTTATTTTTTTGAGAAATTGATCAAAATGGAGTTTACGATTACTAGGGATGCACCGATACCGGGCCCGATACTGAGCTCCTGTACTCGTACTCGTTAAAATGCCCCGATACCAAACGCCGATACCACACAGCATGTGATAAGTGCCATATTCAGACAAAGAAATACAGACAACAGAACAACAGACAGCAGAATGGAGTTATTAGAGATTAAGGATGTCTACGAATCAGATGTATGCAATGAATAATGTTAAACATTCAGTATTAATGCCTTTATTGCTGATGTGCGCAAGCTGAAAAGCAAAGCGCTGAGTGGACTGAGCGCGCGCCGGCACAGATGCGCAAGCTTGTCGAGTGAATATCCCTTTCTCACAGACATCACTGGAAAGTTTGTAGTTTGGTCGGATGTGTCAAAAACAAGTAAGCAAAACAACGCACAAGTTACTTAACGGTAGGGAGAGAGAGAGAGAGAGAAGGATCACTTCTGTTGTGTGATCTTTACTAATGTTCGCTCACATAGCACGCGTCATTTGGATTAAAACTAAATTGTAAATATAAGACAATTTATAGGGGCACTCACTATAAACAATTTATTTTCAACCTTAAGCATACAGGACTTTCTGGCGAAAGTGAAACTAGCAGCCTGTGTGAAATGCACTAGGCTGTACTGGTCCCTCTCGCCAGTACAAATACGTGCGCGTGTTGCGCCTTTTGCTTGCTTCATGAGTGATTCTGCATTATATGAGTGGCTTTGGAATATAAATCGCAGCATGCTTCAGATGGAAATAAAAATGCGACTTCTATTTCTGAAAATATCACAGTTAGGAGATTTAACGAGTGGTTCCCTGCATTATTACAGCAAAACGCGTCATTACAGTACTAAGCCAATGCAATGGAGCAGCTCTAATGCTATTAAATGAAAGATGATGTACCATAGAGCAAAAAAATAAACAGTGAAAGTACAGGGTTTCTGCAGGATTTTTAAGCTCAAATTTAAGACTTTAAGACCTTTTTTAAGACCTGCACAAATAAAATTAATACCATATGAGTGGGGTAAGGCAATGTCTATAGTACCATATTAAACTGTAAAATGACTGTAAAAAGCATAATTTACAATTCAGATACAAGTTTTCACGAAAACAAAAATGATAAACTTTACATTTCAGCCTTTAAACCGTTTTTAAGAAAATGGACAAGTCAAAAGTATTAATTATATTGATTTGAACAATTATTAACAATTATTATGCAAAGCATCTGAAGTCGCATGTATTTACACACACTTTAATGCAGCTCAGAGGGACATAGAATGCTAACCTGCAGTTACAAATGCATAAATAATGTTTTGATATTTGAAACATAAAACGTTGAAAACTGATGTTTGAAATTATAAAAAATGAAGATACTTTAAACGTGAAATTAAAACCACCAGTAGGTGGCAGCGAGTCACTGTTAATAAGCGAG
The DNA here is from genome assembly GCA_021397915.2 of Tor tambroides. NCBI lineage: Eukaryota > Metazoa > Chordata > Actinopteri > Cypriniformes > Cyprinidae > Tor > Tor tambroides. The sequence goes on from JAFVLL020018799.1 coordinate 19,501, forward strand.
TCATTGCGACTGAACCGAATCATTTAAACGTTTGATTCATTCAGGAACGAAACACCGTCATGTTGCTCAGAGACGCAAAACAGTGCTGTAACTGTGTTTGGAGTTATTTTTGTTGGAGAAATAGAGCAAAAGCAAGAAATATGGTGTCTAAAACGTAAGTCTCTTAATTAACTTCTTGTTTATTGAACTGTTGCATAAAATCAATATCACATTTGTAATCCTGCTGATTTTTAGAGAAAAAAAATGGCACTCTTCGTGTGATATTAACTATATGAAATGATATAAATATAGGCTATACATTTTCTGCCCCCATATCCTAAATTATGTGATCATTCTAAATGCATTTTATCTGACTGAATTGTGCAGTGAAACTCGTACGCGCACTAGTTTAACCTATGTTAACTGATTCATTCTCTGCCAGCAGTTGTCGCGTTTGGCAGAATATAATGGTTTTCCCAGTAAAGACAGAACACAAAGCCGCACAGCACTGGACTTTGAACTTGCAGCGCTCATGTTTATTTAATGAAATCATAGCCTTTTGAAGTTTAATCGTCACATTCAGCCATATCGAAATTCTTGTCTTTCCGTATCCAAATTTAAGACCTCTTGAAATCATAATTAAGACTTTCTTGTACAATTTAAGACTTTTTAAGGCCTTAAATTTCATACAACTAAATTTAAGACTTTAAGACCCCGCGGAAACCCTGAAGTAACAAAAACTTGTAAAATACATTTTAATGGGCATAATTAAGTGTGAAAATAACCAAAGGATATACAGTCAAACCAAAAATTATTCAGAGACCAAATATAATTTTTTGATATTTTTTTACTAGTAGGTGCAGGACACTACAGTTCATTTATGTAAGTGAGGACAGCAAAATAAAGTAAACTGTGACAGATTATATCCAAAAATTGTTCAGACAGTGGACTACCAGTAAAATTGATACAAAAAATTATTCAGACCGAGTCTGGGAAAAAACTGAAGTTCAGGTTTGCATGAAGCTGGTTGACAGCATGCCCAGGAGACTACAGGCTGGCATTAAGGCTAAGGGTTGCTCAACAAAGTATTGATAGTCATGTAAATATTGTCATACTAACAGCTGTCTGAATAATTTTGGTTGATTGTAATCCATTACATACCTTTCTATCAAAGTTATCTGACATTATCAAGCTGAATTTGTTCTGACACAGTTTAACTCGGAGTTTTGTCATATTTTATTACCATAAACTATAGCGAATAAACTGTGATAATGTGAGAAATGTTATAGGTGTTTGAATGCATTTTAGTTTGACTGTATCTATTTGATAAATGAAGTTAACCAATTAACATTATACATACTCTTTTGGTTTCTGTACCCAATATTTAAAAAAACTACAAATGCAATGAAAATATCGGTACTCGGTATCGGCAAGTACCAAAAATAAAAGTATCGGTATCGGGCGAGTACTGGAAAAAGTGGTATCGGTGCATCCCTAATGATTACAACACCACCACATATCTGCCAATGGGGTCAGAAAAATCGACTTAGTTTTGTTCAATTTTCCAAAAAACGAGACATCACATCTTAATTTTGCATCTAAAGTAGCTGTATCTTGATTTATTAATGCTTAGGTATTTGTACTGGGGGGAAAAAAAAGACAAAATACAGTGGGAAATATAAACTTTTTGCATTGCATGCAACATTTAATTGCCATGACTTAATGAATTCAAGACCTTTTTAAGGCCTTAATATGTGAAAGGGCAAATTATAACTTTTTAAGACCCACATAAATCATGACCAAGTCTCATATCACAATAAACAAAAATCTTTAACACACCATTGAAACTAGATGTGACATGAAATTAAGGAACTTATTCATCCTCATTATAAGCAAAAATACTATGTGCAGCAACAAAAACCTAAATTATAAGCACACTTCATGTTAAAATAACTACGCTATGTGGACCAATTTGATTTTGTTGATGCATCAAATATAGAAATCATGCAACCAGCTGCTGGGGATATGGTATACAATCTGAATCACTGTAGCTTAAAGATGTGGTGAATTTTTGAGGGCAAAATCCAGTCCTTTTAATAGGAATCCATGCAATATGGAATTTTTTTATGAGGCCGCAAGCAGGTTTCTTCCTCATGCAGATTTCACAATGGGTTCAAGTTGGTTGTGTGAATTTTCTGTGTTGACCAGCTGAAATCTGGTTTGTCTGAAAGTGAATTCTGTTTAAGCTGTGCTTCATACAATGCTGCTCTATTGACAGTAGACAATGCACCCCCCCCCACACCTTAAGGGTTAATTAACTAACACTCCCTTACGAATAAGGATGAGAATATCAGCATGTGTCATACCTGCTCACGCTGCGGTCTCTCAGTCGTCTGCTCTTCCTCCTGGCAGAGCTGCTGGACAGACGAGTGTTTCTGCCCACAGAAGACGAGTCCAGAGCTCCTGCTGCGCTGTGTGCTGAGAGATCATGCCAACAGATGAACATCCAGAACCGCCAAAAACACGCCACAAGAGTCCTGGAGCTACAGTATAAACCTCACCTGATCCGGGTGTAGATGCTCCTCCAAACAAAGTGTTCGGGAACAGCTCCAGGCCCAGGTTCTTCTTGATGGACCTGCGCTTCTTGTTGGAGAACCCATAAGTCTGTGCCGACTCGACAGGAAGTTTACGCTTGGAGTTCGGAGTCATGATGACCGGAGTGGCTATGGAGAAAACTGAGGGAACACACTTTATTTACTCAGAAGGCGGCGAGTTATTCAAAGACGTTCACTTTATTGTTCTATAGTTTGGAATAATTAAGTTTTTTAAAGCCGTCTCTTCCACTCACCAAGGCTGCATTTATTTGATAAAAAATACTATTCTTATTTCAATTTAAAATAGCTGTTTTCTCTGTGTTAAATACCTTAATGTAATTTATTTCTGTGATCAAAGCTGAATTTTCAACATCATTACTCCAGTCTTCAGTGTCACACGATCCTTCAGAAATCATTCTAATATGCTGATTTGCTGCTCAGTTATTAATATCAATTATTGTTGGTGCTCAGTTATTAATAATGATTCTTATTTTTTTATCAGTGTTGAAATTATCATCATTTATGTTCCATTTTTTTCTGATTGCTGATATTAACCAAACAGCAAATCAGCATATTAGAATGATTTCTGAAGATCATGTGACACTGAAGACTGGAGTAATGATGCTGAAAATACAGCTGTGCATCACAGAAATAAATTACATTTGAACAGATGTTCACATAGAAAACAACTGTTTTACATTCTAACAATATTTCACAGTTTTTCCTGTATTTTTGATCAAATAAATGCAGCCTTGGTGAGCAGAAGAGACTTCTTTCAAAAACATTAAGAAATCGCAATTATTCCAAACTGTTGACCAATGTGAATGCTCCGATTACAAATTCAACACAAAAAGAAAAGCTAAATTAAACACAGAAGCCATTTCAAAGCAAAAGGTTCAGAATGACAAACAAAGCTTTGAGTGACCGACTGAGAATCAAGCAGAAATCATTAAAACAAAAGCAGAGAAAGCATATTCTTATAAGCTCTGAAGAAAAACATCACGTTGTATGTTATCCATGCCGCATCTTAATAAAACAAGAACAAGCAGAGACCCATCTACATGATGCACGACAGCGGGCACAGACAAAGCCATCATAAACTCAATAATTGTGGGACATGAAGAGGAGAAACTGGCGACTGAAGATCAGCTGATCTACATGCAGTGAAGTCTGATGAGAACATTTACCCACCTGCTCCATCAGACTGAGGGGTATTTGTTGGGGTTCTACTAGTTTTAAACCTATTCAGAGCTCCATTTACCATGTCTGGAACACAAAACAAACCCGCTCAACTAATTATATGCCTTCAAATCATTATTAACCGTATCCACCTTCCTTCAAACCTTCATGTGATGTGATGTCCCATGTTGTGATGCAAGTCATGGTTCTTACCTCCTAAACTGCGTCTGTTGCTTTTCTTCAGGTCTGAGTGAGCGTTAGTCTCTTCTAGAGACACAGAAGATGGAGAAAACACTCCAGCATCACAACCCAACATGGCTGGAACCTTCTCCATCAGGAACTGAGGAACCACACCTAGAAACAACAACCCAAGAACAGCTCTATCAGGTGAGTTTGCTTTGATGAGAATGCCTTCCACTGTATTAGCTGATTATAATTTGCATCTACAAATGCATATGAAATATATAAAAGCTTCAATCCCATTTCATATTCACGCATCTTAAAAAAATCTGCTGATTTGAAAAAAGATCTAATATTACCTAATGTAATGATGCTGAGTTCAAAAATATCCCTATATAATAATAATAAAATATTTGATCATGTAAAGATTTCACAAAATAAGAAAAAAGATTTTTGAACTTATGCATCTGCTTTAAAGTAATTATCAAAAGCAGTCAAATGTCAAAAGTTTCAATTTAAAATAGCAAGAAGTATTAAATGTATTTTTAAAAAAATGTGAAAATGGGCTGAGAATTGATCAAATAGTTGATTCTGAGCCAGATTACATGTGTTTGTGGCATTTTTCTGATTAAGGAAGAATACATGACTTCTTCACCTTAGAAATGATTGTAAATGAACAAAAATGTTATGAAACGCATCATATTTTGTGAGAAAGTGTGACGTGAAAGAGCAAAACAGACTATTTTTGGAATCAGCAGCACAAAATTAGTGAGAAACAATATGATGCAGTACTGCAATGTATTTACATCATGGTTTCCCAAAGTGACGTTGATTAATGAAAAGCTATTAATTAAATTGTAAAAATATAAAATAACAAAAAATGTTTTAAAATAAGAACAATTAAAATAGAACACTTCCCAAAAAGAATATAAATAAATAACTTTGTTTACCTGCATGTGACCATTAATCATGAAAATGTGTTGTTAAATTATTAAAATATTAACTTTAAATTGCAGTGGAGTTCAAATAAATAGACTATATTTTATGAAGGTAAAACAAGTTGGGGAATCCTTGATTTACATGACTGAATTGATTGACTACTCTATGGATTAATCAGATAATAGACAGATAAACATTCCTAACCCATATGTGCTTAAAAAAACCAATGTTTTCAAAATGTAATTAAATGGAAGGCACGCATACCCAAGCGTTGAGCGTTATCTATGAGACACTGAACAGCCGCTGCCTGCTGCTTGAGTCTCTTCTCTGTGCTGCTGCTCATTTTGTCTCCACAGTGAAAGAGATTTGGTGCAAAGATGACCGAGAGATTACTGCTGTCCATCTTATTCTCAGCACATCTGAAAGGAGCAATACACACACACTTTACATGTGTTTAAACACAAGAGAGCCTCTAAACAGCTTCTGAAAAGAAACTGCTATTCAGAGGGAAGCCAGCAATTAGCATAACAAGAGATTCGAGACACAGAGATTGCTCCATTTGGCATCGTACCGCTGGGAGACAGCCTTCAGGAAGCTGAAGAAATAACGCAGTGTGTTTAAATTCCTGTCGGGCAGCACGCAGGACAGCAGGAGCGTGGCTGAGGTCCTCTCCTCTTCCGTGGGCAGCTCTTGGGCCTTCAGGAAAGCACTGTGCAGGTCTGTGGTCAGAACCGGCTCGGGAAGCTCCCGGAAAAACTGCTTCAGAAGTCCAGCGATGTCCAGCGGGAGAGCAGTGGACAGACAGTCCTCACACTGGTCCAGTTTGGCCTACAGGGTCAAAATAATACGGTCGCCGTTAAATAATGCCACCAGTCAGAGTCTCTCCAGTGAACTGAAGCAGAGATCACTCACCCTGAGGCTCTTGACCCGCACAACAGAGCCTGACTTTCTGAAGAGGCCCTCTGTGTCCAAATGCTCCATGAGGCTCGTACAAACATCTGCTATAAAGCTGAAGAGATTGAGATGCATTAACACTACATACACATGCAGGGCAAATAATATGAAAACAAAATATAATAAAATACAGGGCAATATTTGGCAAATACATGAAATCGAAAAAAATCACACAAGACAAATTTAAAAAAAAAAACAAAAAAAAACAAAAACAGGAATAAACAGAAAATACATCAAATGTAAAAATTAAATACAGGGATAATATATAAAAACAAAAATCTATAGCAAATAAATATAAAATAAAATAGAGCAAATAAATATTAAAAAGTGTAAACTAATAAAATAAAATAATAATGAAATGGGAATAATGGGCTAAGAGAATATAAAAAAAAAAATATGGCAAATGCCTAAAATACAAAATAGTAGTAAAATATATAGCAAATAAATATAAAATAATAAAAACAACAAAATATTCAAATACAGGAAAGTATAGGCCAAATAAACAATTATACATTTACTCTATAATAAAATATAGAATAGTTAAAAATAGGGACATAGAGTTCAAATAAATCATTAAAATAGAAGAAATTATAGGGATAATACAAAATATATATAAAAAAAATAAAATACAAAATAATGTAAAATAATAAAATATAGGGTAAATGTGTCCATAGCATCAGGAAAAGTATTTATATTAATTTGTTATAAATTATTGAATTAGATGTTTTGGGATTCACATTTTGCTGATTTCTTGTTTGTTTTTACTATATGCTTAACCACATTCCAGGGATAGTCTTACTGCACTCCATAATGCCTGTATCCCAAAACAGCCCAAAAATATTGCTTAATCATACTGTATTTACTGTAATGCATGGTCGTGCAGTACACAACTTCACTTTGAGGATTAATCATGCATGTGTCAATCAGCTCCATTGTTTCTGGCAATTAAAGTCATTCACACCAAAGGAACTGCTGTGAGAAGTATACATCATTTCACCTTAAGACATTGCAAGTAGCTGTTAAATGGTGCTGTTTAGATATGCACTCAGTTGTTTTTGTCTCAAATCAACCAGGGTATTCTTTCTTTGCTTTTGGTCCATTTGATTGCTTTACATATAATAAATGGCATCTGTATGCAAATAAATGTTTGACTCAGTCTTACCAGGGCACGTCTCCATAGTCTAGCACATGACAGTGCGGCAGACCTTCAAGCGCAACCCCAAACACTCGCACCTAGAAAGACAAGAAAGATCTGTTCAGGTAATGATGGACCAGCCAACATGAACAAGAGCAGCTCTGTGTGTTTGAAAATCAACAGCATTTCACGCCATTTTCACACAGCTGACCTGAAGAAGAAACGACCAGAGGAGCCAAACAGACTTTATAGGGCACAAATTACTCTCATAAGACTTGAATCAAACTGATTGTGTGCAGTAACCGTTACTGTAATTAATCACATTTCCTTCTGTGATTGTACAGCCTTGTAAATATGTACAAGCCATAAAGACCTGTTATAGGTGTTTTGTTTTTAATGTCTTCATGCAAAAATGTGTTTTGTGATTTTTTTTTTTTTAATCTTGGAAACACATTTTTGTGTTTAAAGTGTGTTGACTCATCTCTGTATTACAATAATAAACTTGACTTGTGACTTGATAGATTCTGAACAGATGAAACTGTGATTCAGTAGTAGAAAAACATGCAACAAAAATAAATTAAACTAAAGAAAATTGAACATTAACAATAAAACACGTACGTCTGGTTGCAGGTCCTCTCAATAATTAGTGATCTGCCTATCTAGACAGCATTGTATACGGAAGGTATTTTCTGCCAATTTTAAATAAATCAATTTAATTATAAAAATGAAAATCAGATTAACAATTTCATTATAAAAAGTTTTTAAAAAAAAAAGTTTATACAAATTTAATTTTCAATTTTGGAACATATTTTGCGTATAGCTTTCTATAATGAAATTGTTAATCTGGTTTTCATTTTTATAATTAAATTGATTTATTTAAATTTGGCAGAAAAAGCCTTCCATATGTATATACTGCTGTTTATTAATAAATGTGACAAATATACAGTATTTTGTGAATCGCAGTTGAACTATGTTGCCCAAAAATGCTGCTGTCTACATAGTAAGCTCACTAATTGTTGTCTACATAGTAACGTTAACTTTTCACTAACTTCGCCGTAGACAAAACAAGCAGCATATTCATTATAAAATCATATTTCATGATGTTTCATGAACTCACCGTGTTCGCCGATGTCTGTTTGTTTCTGTTTTTATTCCAGTTTTTAATTTTTATCCCATAAACCGACCGAAGATGCTGAACGACGGCCAGACGAACCACATTTTTCTCCAAAACCTTCATTATTACGTATAAAAACGGCTCGATATGAGAGGGAATAAGCTATAAGGTGCTTTAGGTTTAAAAACAAGCGAAATATAAACACTAACTCTGATGGCTAACGTTAGCTTATTTTTCCTCAGAGTTCCGCTTGACGCATTTCAACAAAAACAACCGACCAAACTCCTCTCATATTTCGTTTTCCGGTTCTGCTGCGCCTAAACCTCATTTTATGTACTAAAACAACGTCTTTAAAGTCTAAATATCGCCATATAAATCCAGTGTTTGTTTGTTTTGTCTCGTCTTCTTCACAACGGCAGCTCGATAAAAAGACGTTCAAATTTCGCCCTGCCTACGTCACTCACGCGTTCCCTGCCCTCTGATTGGGTCGGGGTGAGTCACGTGCGGGATGGACCCGCCCCTTCCGCTTCACTCTGGGCTGTGTGACACGCGTGATTGATGGCGTGGCAGATGTTTGCGTGTTAAAGCGACACTCATACGTGTTTGTTTCTGACCTGCAACATAATATCACGCATTTCATGAACAACAGCTCTGCCAAAAGTCAGCACTAGTGCTGGATAATTGTCCTTATAAGTGCCATATGATTCAGATTTGAAATTTTGGATCATTTTACAAAAGTTGCTGATAGTCATTGTACCAGTTTCTATTGTTGTTTGTTTCCCCTGTTTCCTTTCTTGTTTTACATGTACCGATTTTTTGCATTATATATGTAATTTAGTTATTCATGTGACACTTAAAAGTTCTTCAAAGAATACCATGGTACCACCACAGTATATTTACCAAAAAATAAAATATATAATGCATTGCATTTCCTTGAATAAGGATGGAAGCCCTGCAAATTCTCTACGAAATTCTGGGATGACCTGGTTAAGTTTGAAGTATGTAATACCTGACTTTGATTTTAAAACTGTAAAATATTTGTCCATTTGTCGGAATTGTGATGTTGAATTTTTGTTTATTAATATTGTGATTTTGGCCAATTCATAAATGCACACACACACTTTATTACTTTTCCAGAAAGATTTAATGGTCTTCTTCAAATCCTTAAAACTCATGCGTCATAAAAAAGCCTTTTTGAAGGTATTTTTTGATGATTAAGCCCTTGTATTTTATTTCTGTATTTATTTCTTTGTGTATTTATTTTTCTTTTATCTTTTTTTAGTTGTTTATTTTGTATATGTATTTCTTGTAATGCTGCTATTTGGACTTCTTGGAATTGTACTAAGACTTTTCTTATTGTTGGCATTTTGTATGTTCTTTCAAGCAATAAAAAATAAAAAGTATGGAAGCCCGTTTCCGCCACGGGAAAGGTAATTGCAACTTTTTGTCTTTTAATTCTTTTTCTTGAAATTCTTGAGTTTTTACTTGAGTTTTTGAGTTTTGTTGAAATTCTTGAGGTTTTTTCCCCCTCAAAATTCTGATTTTACTTTTTGTAGTTTCCATCACAGACTAAAACCTAAATAAATAAATGACTTTTTATCTCACAATCCAGATTTTTCATCTTAGAATTGCTAGTTTATATCTCACAATTCTGACTTTATATCTTGCAAGTATTTTTTATTTTTTATTTTATATATATTTTATGTTTTAGAATTGCCATAAAAATACATTGATCTTTTTGGTTTTCTATTCTGTGGCAGAAACAGGCTTCCATACATATTTAAAGTCATGCAATGCATTATGTATATTTTTATTTTAGGAATTATTCTGTGGTACTCTTTGAAGAATATTAGAGTATACCATGTAAATACTGTGATGTATGTAATTATCCAGTTCCGCAGTATATATCATGTATGCTTTTATCAACACTGTTCCACTTTTTTTGTATACTTTTATATTTATTATTATTATTTTGCATTATTCAATCTAATGCATTTTGGGTTGATGCAATGAAAGTGATCACTCAACACACTGTTCTCTGTTTCAGTTATCTGTTTTTATTACAACATTACATGTATATACAGTAAAAGAGACGGTACAAATGTACGGCTGAGACTGAGAGATTGTTGTTGGTTTAGAAGCACTTCCTGTGGACAATGGAAGGACCGGCCTCATCGTACTCCTGCTTGGTGATCCACATCTGCTGGAAGGTGGACAGGGAAGCCAGGATGGAGCCACCGATCCAGACGGAGTACTTACGCTCAGGAGGAGCAATGATCTACAGAGAGACCAGAGAAGGTTTAGTGTCTTAAACTCTGAGGAACTAACATGAGGCAACAGCTGCGGACAGTCTAACATGGAAAGAGCGGCTCATAGTTGTGAGAATTTTTACTAAATTAAAAAAAAAAATTGGTGACACTGTACCATAAGGTTCCATTAGTTAACATGAACAAACAACAAAAAATGCCTCTAAAGCTTTTAAAACATTTTTTTTCCCCAGAGTTGTAAATAAAAGATTATTGGATTATACTGCAGTCTTTTCACTTCAAAATTTTGCATTTAATTCTATATGTCACTTGCCATTTCATTATAATTAATATTAAAATTTACTTGCAATTTTCGAGTGAAAACTGTTCATCAATTTCTTTTTTAGTGCGCATTATTAAAATCAAAAGTTGCATCTGTTAATATTATTTATCTGAGCTGACATGAACTCAAAATGAACAGTTGTATTTTTATTATTAAGTAGTATTACCCAATATTAATATATATGCTGTAACAAATGCATTGCTGTTTTTTAGTTAATGCATCAACTAACATTAACTAATAGAACTTATCGTAAAGTGTTACCAAGAAATTTAATGTTGATAGTTCTTAAAAGTTATCTGCCTATTCAAACGTGAAATTATATATACTACATTGAATCGAAATTTTAAAATACTTACATTAATGCCTTTTGCAGATGCTTTTA
>JAFVLL020018799.1:30645-41221 GCA_021397915.2 Tor tambroides
AAGTTCTTAGCAATGCATATTACTAATCAAAAATGAAGTTTTGATATATTTACAGTAGGAAATTTACAAAATATCTTCATGGAACATAATCTTTAATATCCTAATGATTTTTGACATAAAAGAAAAATCAATCATTTTGACCCATATAATGTATTTTTGGCTATTGTTACAAATATACCCCAGCGACTTAAGACTGGTTTTGTGGTCCAGGGTCACAAATAGTAACAGCAGTGTTTTTCTGCTGATTAAGGAAGAATAAAATACTTCTTCACCCCACAAATGCTTATCGAAAGCAAAAATGCTACAAAATAAATCGTATTTTGTGAGCAAAACAGACACTATTTTTGGAATCAGCCGCTCAAAATTAGTGAGAAACTTGGATTTCATTCAGCAGGTATGATGCAGGGCTGTGATGTGTTTACATCAGTGTTCCCAAACTAAAGTTGACAAAAAGCTATTAATCTATTAAATTGTAAAAATGTAAAATAGCAAAAAATGTTTCAAAATAAGAAGTTAAAATATAACAACTGAAACTTTGTTTACCTGCATGTGACTATTAATCTACACCACAAAAACATGAAATGTTTAATCATGAAAATGTTTTGTGTAATTATTGAAATCTTCAAGATTTCAAATACATATCAACTATTTTATAAGGTGTTCAGCTGCTAAAAAAAAGTTTGCGAATGCCTGATTTACATGACTGAATTGATTGACTACTTTATGGATTAGTCAGATAATAGACAGATAATAGTCCTATCCCTAACATGCTTCAAAAACAAGTGTTTTGATAATGTAATTATATGGAAGGCACACATACCCAGGTGTTGAGCGTTATCTATGAGACACTGCACAGCCGCTGCCTGATGCTTGAGTCTCTTCTCTGTGCTGCTGCTCATTTTGTCCCCGCCGTCTCCACAGTGAAAGAGATTGGGTGCAAAGATGACCGAGAGATTACTGCTGTCCATCTTATTCACAGCACATCTGAAAGAAAGGAGCAATACACACACACACAATGAGCAACACACACACACTTTACATGTGTTTAAACACAAAAGAGCCTCTAAACAGCTTTTGAAAAGAACTGCTATTCAGAGGGAATCCAGCAATTAGCATAACAAGAGATTCGAGACAAAGAGAAACATTGCTGCATTTGTTGTCGTACCGCTGAGAGACGCTCTTCAGGAAACTGAAGAAGTAACGCAGTGCGTTTAAATTCCTGTCGGGCAGCACACAGGAAAGCAGGACCGTGGCTGAGGTCCTCTCGTCTTCCGTGGGCAGCTCCTGGGCCTTCAGGAAAGCACTGTGCAGGTCTGCGGTCAGAACCGGCTCGGGAAGCTCCCGGAAAAACTGCTTTAGAAGTCCAGCCACGTCCAGCGGGAGAGCAGTGGACAGACAGTCCTCGCCCTGGTCCAGTTTGGCCTACAGGGTCAAAACAATACAATCGCTGTTAAATAATGCCACCGGTCAGAGTCTCTCCAGTGAACTGAAGCGGAGGTCACTCACCCTGAGGCTCTTGACCCGCACAACAGAGCCTGACTTTCTGAAGAGGCCCTCTGTGTCCAAATGCTCCATGAGGCTCGTACAAACATCTGCTATAAAGCTGACAGAGATTGAGACACATTAACACTACATACACATGCAGGACAAATAATACAATATAACACACAGGGCAATATTTGGAAAATACATCAAATCTAAAAAATAATTAAATACAGGGAAAATATATAAAAACAAAAATTATATAGCAAATAAATATAAAATAATATACAGGGCAAATATGAAAAATAAATATAGCACAAATAAATATTAAAAAGTGTAAAATAATAAAACGGAAATAATGGGTCAACAAAAATAAAATATGGCAAATGCATAAAATAGTAATAAAATATATAGAAAATAAATAAAATAAAACAACAAAATATTAAGATACAGGGAAATGTAGGGTAAATAAAAAAATATATATTTATTTGCTCTATAATAAAATTTTAAAATAATAATTAAAAATAGGGATATTTAGGTCAAATAAAATATAAAACTAATAAAAGAAAATATAGGGCTAATACATAAAATATAAATAAAATACAGAGCAAATAAATATCAAATAATAAAATAAAATATAGGGAAATATTTAAATATATTAAAAATAAATAAAATAGTAATAAATAAAATATAGGATAAATGTGTCCATATCATCAGGCAAAATATTTATATTGATTTGTTATAAATTCTTTAATTAGACAGATGTTTTGCCATGTATATTTTGCTGATTTTGCGTTTCTTTTTACTATATGCTTAACCACAGTCCAGGGATAGTCTTACTGCACTCCATAATGCCTGTTTCCCAAAACAGCCCAAAAATATTGTTTAACCTTACGCAATCCATAGCTGTGCTGTACACATCTTCACTTTGAGGATCAATCATGCACGTGTCAATTGTTTCTGGCATTTAAAGCCATTCACACCAAAGGAACTGCTGTGGGGCGTTTACATCGTTTCACCTCCAGACGTTGAAAGTAGCTGATAAATGGTGCAGTTTAGACATGCACTCAATTGTTTTTGTCTCAAATCAACCAGGGTATTCTTTCTTTGTTTTTGGTTCATTTTGATTGTTTTACATATATTAAAAAGCATCTGTATGCAAGTAAATGTTTGACTGAGTCTTACCAGGGTATGTCACCGTAGTCTAGCACATGACAGTGTGGCAGACCTTCAAGCGCTACCCCAAACACTCGCACCTAGAAAGACAAGAAAGATCTGTTCAGGTAATGATGGACCAGCATGCATATGAACAACATGAACAAGAGCAGCTCTGTGTGTTTGAAAATCAACAGCATTTCCACTTCAAATCATTTCCACACAGCTGAGCTGAAGAAGAAACATCCAGAGGAGCCAAACACAGATTACTGTCATAAGACCAGAATCAAACTGATTGTGTGCAGTAACCGTTACTGTAATTAATCACATTTCCTTGTGTGCTTTTACAGCCAATAAACAAGCCATATACACAGACCTGTTACAGAATAGGTGGTTTGCTCTGTAATGTGTTCATGCAAAAAAATGTGATTTAATCTTGGAAACACATTTTCGTTTTTAAGATGTGTTGACTCATCAATAAACCACATTCACAGGAAGTTGATCAACCATTTGGTGTGACTTGATAGATTCTGAACAGCTCAATAGATGAAACTGTGACCCAGTAACATTAGTAGAAAAACATGCAACAAAAATCATTCCCACTAATAAATATTGAGCATTAATCAGAGACATAATTCCAGGTATCTCAATAATTAGTGATCTACCTATCTAGACAGCATTTTTTGAGGTTTTTATATGCCTGTTTATTAAAGAATGTGACAAATATACAGCATTTTGTGAACTGCAGCTGAACTAACTTGTTGCCCAGAAATGCTGCTGTCTACATAGTAAGCTCACTAACATTTGACACACCGCCTTAGATTGACAAAACAAGCAGTATTTCCATTACAAAATCAATATTTCATGATGTTTTATGAACTCACCGTGTTCACCGATGTCTGTTTGTTTCTGTTTTTATTCCAGTTTTTGATTTTTATTCCATAAACCGACCGAAGATGCTGAACGACGGCCAGACGAACCACATTTCTCTCCAAAACCTTCATGATTACGGATAAAAACGGCTCGATATGAGAGATGATAAGTTAAAAAGGTGCTTTAGGTTTAAAAACAAGCGAAATAAACGTTCTGGGTGTGTTAAACACACAAACTCCGATGGCTAACGTTAGCTTATTTTTCCTCAGAGCTCCGCTTGACGCATTTCAGTAAAAACAACCGATCAAAGTCACCAAACTCCTCTCATATTTCGTCTTCCGGCTCTGCTGCGCCTAAACCTCATATTATATAATGAAAAACGCGCCTTTAAAGTCTAAATATCGCCATATAAATCCAGTCTTTGTCTCTGTCCGCTTTATTTCCAGTCTTTTCACAACGGCAGCAAAAAGACGTTCAAATTTCGCTCTGCCTACGTCACGCGTTCCCTGCACGCTGATTTGGTCGCGATGAGTCACGTGAGGGCTGGACCCGCCCCTCCTGTGCGTGACACGCGTGATTGATGGCGCAGCAGATGCGACACTCCTGCGCGTTTGTTTCTGACCTGCAACATAATATCATACTTTTCTTGAAAGCGATGCCCAACAAGTCAGCACTAGTGCTGGGTAATTGTCCTTATTATAAGTGCCGTATGATTCAGATGAACTGGTGATTTGAAATAGGTTAATTTTACAAAGGTTGCTACATTTTTACATAGTATTTGACCAAATCTGATAGTCATTGTACCAGTTGTTGTTTGTTTGTTTTCCCTGATTTTTTTCTTGTTTTACTTGTAACCCCCCCCCCCCCCATATTTCCATTGCACATTAATAAAACATTTCTGTAAATGAACCAGAATCAGCCATTTTAATCCATAGTCCCTGGACAGAATGTTACAGGTTTTTCATGCAATTTTTTGTCATTTAGTAATTTACATGATACTTAAAGAATATTTTAATACTACCACAGTATCCTCCAGTTTCACAGATGAGGCTTAAGACTAGTCCCGGACTAAAGTGCATGTCTGGGCTGTTTTAATTGAAAGAAACTTGCACTGACTGGTTTTAAAATATGTCAGTTTTGTCTCGAGATGCACATCAGTAGTGTTTTTATCTAAGGCACATTTATAAAAGTTACTTAAATATCTTAACTCATCTATGGCCTAATCCTGGCTTAATCTAAGCCCTGTCTGTAAAACCGGGCCAATATTTCCCAAAATATAATGCTTTGCATTTCCTTAAATACATATGGAAGCCCATTTCCGCCACGGAAAAGGTAATAGCAACTTTTTATCTTACAATTCTGACATTTTTCTTGAAATTCTTGCTGTGATAGTACCATGGTATTCTTTGGTGTGTGTAATTATTCAGTACCATAGTATATACCATGGTTGCTTTTATCAACACTGTACCATGGCACTGCCACTTTTTGTACACCTCTGTATTTATTTTATTTTATTTTTTGCATTATTTAATCTAATGCATTTTGGGTTGATGCAGTCATGCAAAAAAACATGCAAGTGATCACTCAACACACTGTTCTCTGTTATCAGTTATCTGTTTTTATTACAACATTACATGTATATACAGTAAAAGAGACGGTACAAATGTACGGCTGAGACTGAGAGATTGTTGTTGGTTTAGAAGCACTTCCTGTGGACAATGGAAGGACCGGCCTCATCGTACTCCTGCTTGGTGATCCACATCTGCTGGAAGGTGGACAGGGAAGCCAGGATGGAGCCACCGATCCAGACGGAGTACTTACGCTCAGGAGGAGCAATGATCTACAGAGAGACCAGAGAAGGTTTAACTAACATGTGACAGCAGCTGCAGACAGTCTAACATGGTAAGAGCGGCTAACATTAACTAATAGGACCTTATTGTAAAGTGTTACCAAGAAATGTAATGTTGATTGTTTTTGATAGTTCATAAAACCTATTGAATACTTCTTTGGCTTTATAAATGTCCGAATCAAAATCAAAAATTGATTAGAAGTTAAAAATATTTACATTAATGCATTTGGCATGCATTGCATGCATTTCAAAGTATAGCCTACGTTTGATCAGTTCATGCATTCATGGGAATCGAACCCATGACCTTCTGTTCGAGTTGCATCGTTGAATGCATGTCTGCAGCATCTCACCTTGATCTTCATGGTGCTGGGGGCCAGAGCAGTGATCTCCTTCTGCATACGGTCAGCAATACCAGGGTACATGGTGGTACCACCGGACAAGACGTTGTTGGCGTACAGATCCTTACGGATGTCAATATCGCACTTCATGATGCTGTTGTAGGCGGTCTCATGGATACCAGCGGACTCCATACCTGAGAGGTGAGGTGGATGTTGTGCGTTCAGTCAACAGCATTGTCAATAAAAGACCATCCAAGCGAGACTCACCAATGAAGGAAGGCTGGAAGAGGGTCTCGGGGCAGCGGAAACGCTCGTTACCGATGGTGATCACCTGACCGTCGGGCAGCTCGTAGCTCTTCTCCAGAGAGGAGGAGGAGGCGGCGGTGGCCATCTCGTTCTCGAAGTCCAGAGCCACATAGCAGAGCTTCTCCTTGATGTCGCGCACGATCTCACGCTCAGCTGAGGAGAGGCGAGATTCACGCGTTAGCTTGTGCTACTGTCGCACCTGTTCTCCCAGACTGTACCGCCACTCACCTGTTGTCACGAAAGAGTAGCCTCTCTCAGTCAGGATCTTCATGAGATAGTCAGTCAGATCGCGACCGGCCAGATCCAGACGCATGATGGCGTGGGGCAGGGCGTAACCCTCATAGACTGGGACGTTGTGGGTCACACCATCACCAGCGTCCAGCACAATACCTGCGGAGGACAGCGTGGGTAAATTAACAATAATCGTGACGACAGCAGTCACTGATGGATCGTTCACACCTGTCAGCTGCTAATCTTACACAATGCAGGCAGCATTTCAGTTATCGACGCGTGTAATTGTATCATAAATAATACAGCGCTACTGATAAATACACAGCAGCTGTAGTCCAAAAAAATTAAAAAACCTAAAGGAAATGCAGTTTCGTAAATAATAGAGCCCTAGTGATAAATACAGTATATACCCCATGTCAAATAAACAAACAGACTTAAAAGGAAATGCAATAATTACACAATTTCATTCAATCTATAGCCTAATGATTTGAAAAGATCACTAAAAGATCTTGTTAACCAAAACTAAAACCATAAAAACAATTTACTTGATATAAAAAAAATATAGGCTATATAAACCTTATTTCATCTAGGGCTGGGCGATAAAACAGTAACGCTAATTGTCGCGATATAACTTTCATCAATAAAACAATAACAAGAGTTCGATAAATGTTTGATGTAATGTTTATGCGGCAAAAGCGGAACGAAACAGCACTATTCAAAAAATCTGCCTTTAAACTTGAAAGAAATAAAGACTTGACATTTTTCGTGATAATTATCGGTATTTATATTTGACTGATATGAAAAGTTTTATTGTGGTAATATTTTTTTTTGCTATATCGCCTAGTTTGTTGCCAAGGCAACAAGATTTACCATTTTTTTTGAAGAACTAAAATAACAAAAACCTAAATTAAAATGAATAAACCCATTAAAAACCTATTAAAATTGACAAAAAGATACTAAAAAAAAGATACTAAAAGATACTAAAACTTTAACTGAAATGAAAAGGAAAATGGAAAAAAATAAAAACAAATTCAAGATGATAAAAATGACAAAACACAACTAAATTAGTAAAACTTTTAAAATTAAATGGAAAATGTATTAAAAAAATTCAAAGTATTAATAAAAGCAATAATGGTAGGCCTGTATGATAATAATTGTTATATGATTCCAACTTATCACAAAAATTAATGAAATAAAAAAAGCGATGCTTTCACATATGATGCCCCTGCAGGACATCTCAGGGAATTACAATCAAACAGAATCTGATTTGAGCTCTTAAAGCAAGAAACTATTCCAATGCAAAAAAACAAACAAACATAATAATAATTAGAATTTTTAGATTCAAATTAGATTCTACTGGATTTAATAAAGAAGATTCTACCAGATTTTTTGACTAGGGAACTTTTTTCTTACAGCTAATTGCATTTATAGCATAGCATTATTGCATTAATTGCATAATTGCATGATCCAAAATATGCATGAATGTTTTAAGTATAATATTGATTTCGCTCTTTATTATAACAGAATATGGGTTATAAGCACTAACCAGTGGTACGGCCGGAAGCGTACAGGGACAGCACAGCCTGGATGGCCACATACATGGCAGGGACGTTGAAGGTCTCAAACATGATCTGCAAGAGCAAAGCAGACGATTGAAATGAACCAGTCCGACTCTAAACCAGGCTAACTCTGTAAGAAACCATCAGCTCTTCATCAGTACCTGAGTCATCTTCTCCCTGTTGGCCTTGGGGTTGAGAGGGGCCTCAGTGAGCAGGGTTGGGTGCTCCTCAGGGGCCACACGCAGCTCATTGTAGAAGGTGTGGTGCCAGATCTGAACAGCACAGAATATTGTGTTAATCACAACGCAAGATGCATGCATTTAACTATAATTTATTATTGCATTATGCATTTAACTATAATTTATTATTGCATTTATTATTGCATTATGCATTTAACTATAATGTATTATTGCATTGCACTATGCATTTAACTATAATTTATTATTGCATTTATTATTGCATTATGCATTTAACTATAATTTATTATTGCATTGCATTATGTATTTAACTATAATTTATTATTGCATTGCACTATGCATTTAACTATAATCTATTATTGCATTTATTATTGCATTATGCATTTGACTATAATTTACTATTGCATTATGCATTTAACTATAATTTATGATTGCATTGCACTACGCATTTAACTATAATTTATTACTGTAAAATTCGCACCTTCTCCATATCGTCCCAGTTAGTGATGATGCCGTGCTCGATGGGGTACTTCAGAGTCAAGATACCTCTCTTGCTCTGAGCCTCATCACCTACGTAGCTGTCCTTCTGACCCATACCCACCATCACACCCTGATGGAGAGAGAAGCATGTTTAGTGACCATTCCAGTAGAGGATTTCCTCTATAAAGCCTGTGATTGTTCTGCAGATGTGTGTAGACGCACCTGGTGACGGGGCCTGCCAACAATGGAGGGGAAGACAGCACGGGGAGCGTCATCTCCGGCAAATCCAGCCTTGACCAAGCCAGAGCCGTTGTCGCACACAAGGGCGGTAGTCTCGTCGTCGTCGCACATGGTTGGTTTTCTGGTTGGTCTGGGAAGGAAACATCACAACACGGTCAGAGACGCAGAGAGCAAGAACCGAAAGTACTGATAAATACGGTTTCTACACTGATTTTACATCCTGAGGCCGAGTGCATAAACCGCCTAGACTAGTCTTAAAAGTTAGTCGTCTAATTGGTTTCTTTTCTGAAGTCAGGTACATAAAAAAAATAGTCTAATTTGAGGCTGACTGCTATTTGGGCAAAGATTGTACTTTAGTTACTTGAAATAAAATATTAAAAAACTCATTTCAGCTAGCTGCCAGAGTACCAAACTAACTAAAACAAAAAATAGACATAAAAAAAAAACTAATAAAAATGATAAAAACGCAACAAAATGTAACAATTTTAACTAAAATGAAAATGGAGAACGTAAGAAAAATGACAAAAATGACTAAAACTAACTAAAATAAAAATGTAAATAAATTCAAAATATTACAAACACTAATAAAAATGACAAAAACACGTAACAAAATTAAAATGAAAACATAAAAAGGAGTTAAAAATATATTTAAAAAATGACAAAACACATCAAAATAAATGACCTTTAACTAAAATGACAACAGAAAACATAAAAAGGAATTATAAATATAAAAAAATAAAAACTGACACTAAAATGAAAACAGAAAACATAAAAATAAATGACTAGTTCTTTGGATCCGGTTCTGCATTACATTAATGCTTTAATCCAAGCTTTAATCAGCTAAATTTAATTACACACATCATTCCTGTTAGAAACTCACCTAAATCACATATTCATTCGGTCTGAATTGTCTGCAACTTAGATTTTACATTAGAATGGTTAAATAATAATAGACTAGAGCGATCAGCGACCGCTCTGCCCATGAAGGGTTAGTGAAATCATATCTCCTCAGGGCAGCTCAAGGCTTCCAGCCGGATTCAGTAATGCCAAAGAAAGGCTAGAGTTTAACTGGAGGACAGACGCTGTATTTAGAAGAAGTCAGTCCTCAGCTGTCACACCTGCCTGCCTTCGTTCATGCTCTGATGCTTCAAGAAAAACACCATTAAATCTAGTATTTACTTGCTAATCACACATGATTGTAAGATTATCTGCTCCACCAGAAAAGCAATCGTTAAAACTTTTTTCTCTAGTAGCAAAATCTAACTGTTACTTCCTTCGCAAACCCGCCAGCCCAAACTCAAAGCTCAGATTCAAAGCCCTAAAGAGATTTCAGATGCAGCAGCTTCTCCGGTTGTTCGTAGGACTCACCAAGTTGTTATCACAAGACTGATGCTTCCACTGGGACAGAGAGACAAGGTGAGGAGCCTCTTTAAATAAGACCGGCTCCCGGGGCCCGGGGCGGAGCATCGGGTTCACACAAGTCCAAATAAGTGCAGCCAAGAAAAAATAAAAACCAGAAAATAACCCTCTCCACCCAGGAACCTGATCTCCGGGTGGATTGGGCCTCCCTAAAATTAAGAAAGGCTTCCTTAGGAATAGCGGGCTGAGCGCCAGTCATCCTCGTCATGAATCTTTAAGATATCTGAGTTAAATCACACATAAATTGGCATATTTTAATATTTACTATAGTGTTTATATTTATACCACCCAACACTTTTTGCATATTTCATGCTATGATTATTTAAATAGCAAATTATAATGTGCATGTTTCATATATAAATATTTGAATTTTTATAAAGTATATTATAAAATATATTTTTTATTATTTAAAAAATATACTTTATATATATATATATATATATATAT
>JAFVLL020018800.1:0-28186 GCA_021397915.2 Tor tambroides
AATGAAGTTCTTAGCAATGCATATTACTAATCAAAAATGAAGTTTTGATATATTTACAGTAGGAAATTTACAAAATATCTTTATGGAACATGATCATTACTTAATATCCTAATGATTTTTGGCATAAAATAAAAATCTATAATTTTGACTCATACAATGTATTGTTGGCTATTGCTACAAATATACCCCAGCGACTTAAGACTGCTTTTGTGCTCCACGGTCACATATGTCACCATAATCAAGTGAGTGAAAACATTTCTCTGACAGGAAAAATGTGATCTTGGCAAACCAAAATTATATTATCATTATGCTTGCAATTAATTAATTCCCCAACTAGGTTGAATTTAAAACATATGGACAAGTCCACATTGATTGACGTTATACTGTACTTACAAATTCTCCACATAATTATTCTTCCGTTGGAATATATAGTAATGCTAGTGATCATTGTACAGTTGCCTCTGTCAGAAATTGTAAACTACCTAAATATAAGTCTAAGTTTATTTTTAGAAGAAATTATAAAAATTTTAGTGAGCAAGCATTTTTACATGACCTGTATAATAGTGAAGTTTTTCATGTATGTGATATGGCAGATGTTGATCTGGCATGGAATTAAAGACAAATTTTTTAGCTCTGATTAGTAAGCATGCAACTCTAAGAAGATTTAGAGTTTGTGGTAAAGACAATGCATGGTGCAATACATCTGTCTCTTCTTCCATCAGAGAAAGAAATATTGCTTGGACCAAGGCTAAAAGAACTAATAGCGCTAGTGACTTGGAACAACATAGGGCACTAAGGAATAAATGTACTAAAATTATAAAGAATGCAGAAAGTGAGTATTATCTTAGTATGATAAATAAAAACTTTAATGATCTTAGTAAATTTTGGAAGCTGATAAAATCATCATTTACTACAATCATTTACACTACAACTATTTCAAGATTGTCTGTTAACGCTAAAGTGTTTGTATCTTTGGTAAATGAACAGTTAAAGTACTGTTTGTCAGCTAATAATATTTTATGACAAAATCAATCAGGTTTTAGACAAGGACATAGTACTGTAACTGCTGCAATGTCAGTCACTAATGATATAATAACTGCATTGGATGATAAAAAAATCATGTGCTGCACTTTTTATTGATTTATCGAAAGCATTTGATTCTGTGGATCGTGATCTTTTTTTGCAAAGGCTTAAATGTGTAGGTTTTAGTGATATAGTGTTGAAGTGGTTCTCTAATTATTTGACTGGAAGGACTCAATGTGTGTCCACAGATAAATTATGTTTCTGCTCCTTTAATAGTGAAGACAGGTGTTCCTCAAGGATCAATTTTGGGGCCAATTTTATTCTCTAACTATATAAATGAACTTGGTAAAGGAGTTGAGCCAGCAAATGTACACTTTTATGCAGATAATACTATCATCTACACTATGGCTCCATCTTTAAAAGTGGCAATGGACTCTTTACAGAATGCATTTAAATCATTTCAGACTGCTTTTGATAACATAAAATTGGCGTTAAATGCTAAAAAAAACAACTAAATACATGATTTTACACGGTCCAGATTATCATTAAATGATTTTATGATTCAAACTTTAAATGGTATACAGATTGAAAGAGTTGCATCTTACAAATATCTTGGTATCTGGCTCAATGATAAGCTGACTTACAGTTCTCATATCGATAGTGTTTTAAAGAGATCGAGACCAACGTTAGGATTTTATTTTCGTTTAAAAAAATGTTTCTCCTTTGTTGCTCAAAAACGTTTAGTAGAAAGTACTCTTCTATCAGTATTGGACTATGGTAATATAATTTATATACATGCACCTCTGAAAGTTTTGAAAAAATGGCGTCAGAGGACTCCAACTGCAGGTATTGCGCGGACCTGCCGGCCCGCGTGCTTTGGACTCGACGCAACGTGGCTTGTTTGGGGTGAGGCCCACTGCCGCCAGTGCACCACTGGTGGGCCCTCCCCCTCCCCCTCCCCCTCCCAGAGGCGGGAGCATAGACTCGCCATGCCGCCATCCTCAGCAGTCACCCTGTTCTCCAGTCACCTTCTCCGAGGACTGTTTCCACCCTCCTGTGAACATCGAGGACTTCGTGTCGTTCAGCCTGGAGGAAGAAGACGAGGACTCGATGTCCATCTCGGCCTCGGAGAAAGAGGACTGGGCGGGATCGGAGCGTGATTGTCCAGACAGCGAGGGGCCCCCAGACCTCCAGGAGGAGCTTGTGAGGGTCATGACCAAAGCTGTCCAGGAGCTCAAGCTTACCTGGAGTCCTCCGGAGGAGCCTGCCAAGAGTATGCTCGACTCCTAGTATTTTAGATCCTTTCGCCAGCAAGCTGATTCGAGGACGTCGGTCCCCTTCTTCCCTGACGTCCACGAGCAGCTTGTGAAAGCGTGGTCTGCACCCCAATCGGCACACATCCACTCCAACACACAGGCCATTTTCACTCACGTGCTTACGTGCGCACATCACTTAATGCCCCGGTAACTCCCTCCGGCCTCTTAAGTGATGCCATGGAGTCCATCACTGAGTACTTTGCAGAGGCTCAAAAGTGCGCCAAAGCTATGAGCCACGTGATGCCGAGGCGCGCTTTCCAGCAGCAGACCGCAAGATTCAGGTCTTCTTCAGCGCCCGGCTCATCACAGTGGAGGGACACCATGCCGCGACCGCTGCTGCCCCTCACCACCGCAAGCTATCTCAGAATTATTCAAATTTGTGTTTGATGAATGTGTTCAATAAAAATGCATATATTTGCACAAAAAGAGCTCTTTCCTCCTCTCTCAGTCAATGCGGCACTGCTCGCCCCGCCTCGCCTCAAAGTGGTGCAGACACACTGATTATAGCCGCGCAGCACTTGCCGGCGCATCCAACATCTAAGCTGCTAAAACCGCTAAGTCAGCTCCTGAGCGCATGGAAAACTATTCCGGGAATCTCGCGCTGGTTACTCGGCATGATAGAACATGGATATGCCCTTCAATTCAGACTCAGACCACCCCGTTTCAACGATGTGGTGCAGTCTCTAACATTGCCTCGAAATGCCCTAGTTCTGAGACAAGAGGTATGCAACCTGCTCAAAAAAGGAGTGATAGAGCGAGTCTCTCTGAGCAAGCTGGAGATGTTAACATTCAGGATGTTAACGCTGAAACAGATCCTGGTGCAGATTCGCCCCGGGGACTGGTTTGCATCCGTGGATTTAAAGGACGCGTACTCAGAGCGAGCGGGTTGCGCGTTCTCAATTATTTGGGCAACTGGCTGATTTTTAGCTCAGTCCCGGGACATGCTAGCCAGCCATGTGGACAAACTGCTTCAACACTTGGAGTCCCTAGAGCTATGTGTGAACATGCAGAAGAGCATTCTCACCCCGAGTCAGTCTATAACGTATCTGGGAGTGTGTTTCAACTCAGTGGAGATGCGCGCCTACCTCTCTCGGGAGTGCTAGGTCAGCCATTTTGTCTTCCCTGCGCCATTTCAGACTGGGCAGCTCTGTTCACTTGAAGGAATTTCAGAGGCTGCTGGGACTCATGGCAGTGGCATCACAGGTATGTCATCTGGGTTTACTACACATGCCCCCGCTGCAGTTTTGGCTGAAATCTCGAGTCCCTTGGACGGCGTGGACTTCGGGCTGTTTGCGCATCGCAGTCTCCCGTGACTGCATCGAAGCTCTGAGGCCGTGGCGCAACCCAGATCTCTTCAGCCGCGGAGTTCCCCTGGGTTTGGTGGCGTCATGTGTTGTAGTCACAATGGACGCATCGACTCACGGCTGGGAAGCAGTGTGCGAGGGCGGCATGTCGCCTTCAGGGCTGTGGTCAGAACCTCAGAGCCGGTGGCACATAAACCGCTTGGACCTGGAAGCAGTGTTTTTAACTCTAAAGGATTTTCGGCCACAGCTGGAACAGAAGCATGTACTGATTCGCACCGACAACATGTCTGTGGTTTCGTACATAAATCACCAAGGAGGTATACGCTCCAAGTCTCTGTACAAGCAGGCAGCGAATCTCCTGCTATGGACGGGCCGTCACTTTCTCTCCATCAGGGCAGCGCACATCTCCGGTCTCCTGAACCGCAGAGCAGACATGCTTTCGAGGAAGGGGATTCCTCAAGGAGAGTGGAGGCTGCATCCCGAGTCGGTTCGAATGATTTGGAATCGCTACGGAAGAGCTAAGGTGGATCTGTTCGCCACGAGCGAGAATGTGCATTGCCCGCTGTTCTTCTCTCTGTCTCACTCCCTGCTGGAGGGAGATGCTCTGACATCACGCTGGTCAGCAGCCAGGCTGTACGCATTTCCTCAGATCAAGATATTGCCTCTGGTGTTATGCAAAATCAGGGAGGAGGGGGCTTTGGTGATACTCATCACCCCAAACTGGCCGAACCAGCCTTGGTTCCCGGACCTGACAGAGCTGCTGGTGGCGCCACCCTGGCCGATCCCCATCAGGAAGGATCTGTTGTCTCAAGCGAGTGGCTCGGTGTGGCACCCGAACCTGGAATTATGGAGCCTTCATGTGTGGCTGCTCCGGGGATATCAGAGGAGCTGAGCGCCCTGCATTCTCATGTGCTTGACATGCTCTCAGAGGCACAGGCACCCCCACGAGGCATTTGTATGCTCTAAAATGGGGAGTGTTTATGAAATGGTGCCGTGATGTTCATATCGACCCGGCTGCTTACTCCGTGTCAGATGTTCTGCGTTTTCTACAGTACAGGCTGGATAGTGGATGTCCACCATCAACACTGAAAGTCTATGTGGCCGCTATTTCCTCATTTTGTTCCCTGTTGGGCAGGAAATCGATCGGTAGGCACGCACTGGTGGTGAGTTTTCTTAAGAGGGCGAGGAGAGCCACCATTTGAGACTTTAGCATCCATTGCTATGAAGGAACTATCTCTCAAAACTGCACTTCTTCTTGCCCTTGCTTAGGCTAAGCACATAGGGGATTTACAAGCATTTTCAGTGGATAGCGATTGTATTCACTTTGGTCCACCGGGTGCTTAGCCTAAGCGAGGGCAAGAAGAAGTGCAGTTTTGAGAGACCATAGTGCAGTGTCACTCTCCGGCCGAGAACGGGCTATGTGCATAAATCGCTATCTACCCCCTTCAGAATACAGCCTGTTTTGCTGTCTGCCCTGTCTTCTGAGTCATCGGCCTCACGTGATGCGGATGCTCAGACTTCAGTGTGCCCTGTCAGGGCTTCGAGGATTTACATTGACCGTTCGACTAGCTTTCAGCAGTCTGACCAGCTTTTCATGTGCTACGGTGGTTGTATGAAGGGATTTTCAATTTGATTTTTTCAAAACAGAGACTTTCCCACTGGATTGTGGACGCTATCACGGCTGCTTATACAAGCCAAGGTTTGGAATGCCCCTTTCACATTAGGGCCCATTCAACAAGAGCTATCGCCTCCTCCTGGGCGTGGTCAAGAGGTATGTCTATTCAGGATATATGTTTTGCAGCCAACTGGTCTTGTCAGAACACCTTCGCCAGGTTTTACAAGCTGGATGTTCAGTCCTTAGCTTCCCAAGTTCTGTAGGTGAGTGACTGATTCACGTTTATGCTACCCTCTATTAATGTGTGTTATGCTGTCTCGCACAGTTATTACTCTGCACAGCCCTCTATGCTATTGTTGTTGTTGTCTGCCTTGCAGTCAGTGCAGCTTCCTGTGATTCAATGTCTAATTGACTTTGTGCTACCATTATCATGTTATATGTGTTATGCTGCTTAACAGTCATCTCTGTGCAGACCCACTCACAATACCGTTGTTGTTGTTGCTTCTGCCCTGTTTCTCAGCGCAGCCTTACGTTATAAACTGACCAGATATGCAAATGTAGTATACCTGGGTTTTAGACGCTCATTGGCTTATTTCCACCTATCAACTGAGAGCTCGCCTACAAGTGTCACTATTGGTTATGGGAATTGTGGGTGCATTCTATCTTTGCTGAATGTGTCAAACTTGTACAGGCTGCTCTTAGCCTCTCTCACGGCAGGATTGAATATTGTTCTCATAAGCAGAGAAAGCTCCGCGATGTCGAGTGAAGCTCAGGGCGGGGGGGGGGTCTACTGTCGTAACCTCGGTTCCCTGAGAGCAGGAACAAGACATCGTGGAGGTCGCTGCTGTGCTCGCTGATCAACCAGCAAGGCATTGTTCGGTATCAGATTCTGACGCAATTGGCACGTGCATCGCATTTTATACTGCCTCTTGAGCTCGTCAATATTTGCATATGATGCATACTTCGCGACAATTGGCCAGTCAGTTGGACTGGCGTGAGCCAATAGGACTTCAGGAAAGGTTGGAAGGGAAGGAGTTCCCATAAGCGGAGAAAGCTCCGCGATGTCTCATTCCCGCTCTCAGGGAGCTGAGGTTACGTCAGTAACAGGAGACATTTTCTGAGAGCTATGGCTTGTACCACGTGACCGCTGCACCTCACGCAGAACCAGAGAAAAATGGCAGCACTTTCAAAGAAAGCTGTTACTGCTCTACAAAAAGGGAAAATAGATACATATATAGATATTATAATGCACTATAATATAAAAAAAACATTATGTAAGAGTTCATACTGTTATTATTTTGTTGTTGTTTGTTTAGGTTATCAATAACACATTTAGCACCGTGATTAATAATAACAAACAAACGGTAAATAAATATTTTTACCTGTCACGCATTCTGTGTTCTGCAATATTTAGCAGTAGCACACAAATGTAATGTAATGCCAGTAACATTCTTTCACGCGGGTTTATTTTGTTGACTGCCGCTATAGAAACGGATAATCCCCAGTCTGAGGACGTGAACAGCACTTAGTTGAACATGTTGTCATCTCGGAATTACAGTAATTACGACATGGCGTGAATTCAGCAATTAGGTGCGTCTCATTTCGAAGGCTGCGCCCTCTGGAAGTCGCATCCTAGTGTCCTCAACCTACTGTAGAATTAAACAAGATGGTCTTCAAAGGATGGGTGGAAAAGGAAACAGGAAGTATCACGTTGCTATGCCAACACATTTATAGCGTCATTGCGCTCTCGCACTAGGAAAATTATTTCTAAATTTGAAAAGTAATTTGAAAAATTTTGTTTTGTTTTATTTTGTTCAATGTTTGAGAAGCTGCAGCATACATACAACAGACATCTGTTAGAGAAAAAAAGGAGGAGCCACACATTAACGGAGATTAGATATACAAGAGCTAATGCAAATTAGATAATCTTATAATGATAATACATTAACGCCAAGGTTTCTGGAAAGAAGTTAGTTTAAATGTTATTTACATTCCACATAGATGAGTGAGCAGTCCGGCAGCGGTGACATCTTACACTGGGCAACATTACAGTGAAGAAAAGGAACCGGATTCCATTTCAACAGCCTTAAACAAAGTGTTGTGGGATTTTGATCTCCTGGAGCAACAAAAGGGTCCTAGAATTTGGAACAGGCAGATAAGGCTCTGAAGGTTCAGAAGGTGCAGAAGGTTCCAATCTGGAATACGCAGCTGTAAGTACCTTGAAATGAAGGTTTGCTCGCCGGAGCTTAACCATGTTGCAAGTGCGTCTCATGTCTTCTACCTCTCTGGGCCAGAGACTCAGAATTTGGTCAGTCTGCTTTTATTTATTGTGACATGCAGACTTGGGACTTGCTGCATCTGCTGTTGTCACTAGACAACACCAGAGTACCTTTGGCAATGTTCTGAACACTTGTTCCAAACAAGATGGAAAAAGACTGAACTATCATGCATGCATTCATTTATATGTTAACAGTTGCATGTGTGTAAACTATTCTAAAACTATTTTAAACTATTGTATAATAAACTGTAAACTAGAGGCTAAAGTTCAAAAACAAACTTTGATGTTGGCTTGAGAAAGCCGGCATGGGCAGCCTTCGGGCAAAAGAGCCAGATCACTTGTGTGTTCGTTGTTCTTGAGCTGCCCTGGCCACAGAAAAAAAAAAAAAAAAAATTAAAAAAACAGTTATTGTTTCTGTAATATTTTCCTGTAGATACTTGCTATTTTGTATTCTAACAGTGACGGCTGGTCAATAGGGGCTGCTGGGGCACTGCCCCCATGAAGTTAGCCAGGGAAGAAGCCTACTTTAACATGTTAAAAATAAGGTAAATACTAGACCTATATATTGCAAAATAATCAGGAAATTGCCATTTTAGTCATGTTAGCACCTATTAAAAATCAAAGAATCCAAACTGTATTTTTAACTGTTTGTTATGTGTGTGCGGGGCGCTGGACAAATGGGTGTCTATTTGGTCTGTAAAGTTTTGAATTGCATGTGACTGCATGAAGTCCTGTCACCGAAGCGTTGGGGGCAACAACACAGAAGGTAACTGAAACATCGGGATCCAAGCACAATGGCTTGTGTAGATGATGTAGTTAGGCTATACAATGGACATGTCTCTTTTCAAGTAAATTATGACTCTTCATGTAAGCATTATTATATGCACAATATTCAAATATATAAATGATATAGTGTTCCTTCTTAGGTTGGACATACATTCAGTTACGGCTGACAACTTGACAAACATATTGTCAATACCATTAAAATTAAGATTAAAAAAATAATATTCTATAAGTATTGAGGATATTACAGTTTTTACATATATTGGGCTTTATTAAAATTTATGAAAATATAACAAATTTATATGCATTTTTTTATTTAGTTCAATTCAATTCAAGTTTATTTGTATAGCGCTTTTTACGATACAATTCGTTGCAAAGCAGCTTTACAGGAAATTAAGTTTCCACAATATATTTATATATTGCAGAAACTTAATATATTTAGTCACTTTACTGAACCATTTTCACAGTCTTTGAACTGAGATCTTGAAGGATTTGTTATCCTGTGGCTCCCTCGTGTGGACAACATTAGTATTATGGCCTTCATCTCTGAATCCATTAATATAAATGGCTTTTTTTTTTCTTTTTTTTTTTGAATGATTACAAATGTTTAATGATTATGTTACTGATAATACACCCACATTAAACTCAAATTCACTGATTCTGTATCTTATTTCATGCTTTAACAGTTGAATTTTCAACTTACATTTTAAGTAATGATTCATTATTATGTCACTTGATAAATGGTTAGGACCAATACCAGATACATTTCCCAATAAGCAAATTACAAGCAATAGTGCAAAACACAAGGTTTGTGGGTGTTTATGTGCAAAAATTGAATAGTCAAGTGTAAAATAAAAATAGAGTGATCCTTGAGAAAGATACAACAGTTATTCAAATCATAAGCAATGAAGGACAGACTGCAGCTGGTAAATGCGGTCACTTTAATGTTCAAATCCAATATGATTCACATCTGATTTATTTCTCAACAGCTGATGTTCACGTGAGACATAAATGTCTGTTTTCGATGATATTCGCCAAGCTATCATGCATTTTGAAATAATTTTGTATGTATTTGTCCATTCGAGCGCTGAGAGAAGCGAGGATGAATGCGCTTTGGGGCAAGTCTTCAGACGTGAGGCTTTCAGTGAGATAGACAACAGCTCACATAAGAGCTGAGTTTAGCTCTTTAATATGTACTTATAATTGAATTGTGTGCAATTGCTCGAATGCTTTAATCTATAAGGCTTTAAAGAGATAAATTCAGCGCTCATTTAATGTTTCAATGAGATCCACGTCACGTCTCACTTCTCTCAGCTCTTGAACGGACAAATACATAAAAGAAACTTAATCATTTGCATGTGTTTTAATATGTTCTTATAATTGAATTGTGTACAATTGCTTGATTGCCTTACTTTACAAGGCTTTAAAACACATGCAAATGAAGTTTCTTGTATGTATTTGTGTCACAGGCAGGCACAAATTAACCAAAACACCACTTTCTATCACTATGGGGAGCAACCAAAAATCTTCAATAATGCCACAGAAGGACCACTTTATCAGAAATGTCTTTATTTTACACAATTAAAATGGAAAAGTTCAAGTAAATCTATTTGTGTAGCATTCAATAAAATCTATCTTAAATAGATGAAGAGACAATAGATTAATTCACAACACAAATGTCATGAATCCTGGCCATGCACTTCTGTTCACTCGTAGGGCTACTCTGTGTCTTGCCCTTACCATACCTGTTTGCCGTTATTTGACCCTGCCTGTTTATTGACTGTGTTTCATAATAAAGCTTGCAAATGGATCCGCACGTCTCATGTCTCGTCTGCCCCATAACAGAATACTCGGCCATACAAGGATCCAGCGGCTTTTCAAGTGGACATTTTCCAGGTATGGACGCAGCGATCTTGCTGTTAGCGCTCAAGCAGGGCGCACGATCACTGGAGCAGTACATTGCGGAATATTTGGCTCTGGCTAATGGTTCAGAACTACCCGACTGCATGCTCATAGACTTCTTTTGTGAGGGCATTAATCAGCCGCTCAAATCACGTTTACTTCGTGAGGGTCCCCGTTCATCTCTCAGTCAGTTCATGGATTTTGCTTTATTAACTGTTGGTTCAGCGTTCACTGTGGGTGTCGCGGAGGAACGCGACACCGCCCCCAATTGTGTGATCGCAGCCGCGCTAGAGCACGCTCACAAAATGGCGGCGACAGCAGAGCCCGTTCACAAAATGGCAGCCACAACAACACCCCGTCATGTTATTGCTGTCAGTGCTGCCAGTCATGAACCAAGTCAAGTCACAGCTGATGTTAAAGAGCCAAGTCAAGTCACAGCTGATGGTCACAAGTCAAGTCACGTCTCAGCTCTTCAGCCAGAGTCTCTTCACGTCTCAGCTCTTCAGCCAGAGTCTCTTCACGTCTCCGCCGAGCTGCCAGAGTTTGTCACACCCAGAGATTTAAGTCAGTCCTTCGAGTTCCCTGTCTGTGGTGCTTCCCATAATGGGGATCACTTTATGGTGTATTTGGGCTGCATACACCACCACTGATGCTCTAGAGACGGCGGTGGCCACTGAGATGTCTCCAGAGGTGGCAGCTGACGCTGCAGAACCTTCTGGTATAGTGGCGCACGCCACCGTGTTCCCCGAGGCGACAACTGCTGCAGTTTCTCCAGAGGTGGTGGCACAACCTGCAGAACCTCCCAAAGCAGCGGGGCTCGCTTCAGCTCCTTTGCGTGGTGGTGGCGCCCAGCAGCGCACTTTCAGCCCGTCATGTCACGGTCGAGGGTACCGTTGATGAACATTGTTACTGGCCTGTTAAGGAGACTGTTAATTAACTTCCCCTGTTTTCTGTGGGTACCGCTGTAGAACCTCCAGAGGTGGCGGCAACTGTTGCAGAACCTCCGGAGGTGTCAGTGGTATCCTCCTATGAACTCTCGCCCTGTCCTGTCATGGCTAAAGAGGCCATCTGTGAACTCTTGCCCTGCTTCGAACTGGCCACGGAAGCCAATAATGAACCTCCCGTAGCTCAAGTCACGGCCATGGAGGCCGTCCGTGAGCTCGCTGCCTGTTCTGTCATGGCCGCAGAGGCCAATGAACCTTCCTTTGCTCATGTCACGGACTATGAACTGTTGTCTGTCTCTGCTCTCCCTGTGTTGTGTGTCTCTGTGTTTCCTAGGTCTCAGTCCCTGCCATGGTCTTCAGGCCTGTCTGCTCCACTGAGGTGGTCTTCTGCTTCGCCGTGGTGGCCTTCTGCTCCGGTCTGGTGGTCTTCAGCTCCGCCGTGGAGGTCGGCTGTCTCACTCTGGTGGCCTTCTGTCCCGCTCTGGTGGTCTTCTGCTCCGCCGTGGTGGTCTTCTGCTTCATCTGCTCGGGTCTGGTGGTCATCTGCTCCGCCGTGGTGGTCTTCGAATCCTGGCCATGCACTTCTGTTCACTCGCCACCAGAGGTCACTCGCTCACCACATTGACTCATACACTACACTACTGGCACATTACATTGGACTGTGTTTCCCATCATCCATTTGCACTGACGACATACAGCTGATTTCACTAATCACGCTCACACCTGAGGACTATCTCACCCAATCACACGCCTTACTTAAGCCATGGACTTCCTCAGTATTATTGCCGAGTATTGTATAGCGTTTATCCTAGTGATAGCTACTTTACGGAGCCTTCTCAGTATTATAGTCTTGCCTTGCTAGTTTTCTCGTGTTTTGATACCTGCCCGTGTTTCCTGGATTTACCCTTTGCCTTGCCGTTCGGACTGTGTTTGCACCTCGTTTGGATTATTGCTCTTGTACCTGGATTATCTCTCTGCTTTGCCCCTTTGGATATTGTTCGCCGATCGTCGACCCACGCTTGCCTTAGGACTACTCTGTGTCTTGCCCTTACCATACCTGTTTGCCGTTGTTTGACCCTGCCTGTTAATTGACTGTGTTTCATAATAAAGCTCGCAAATGGATCCGCACGTCTCACGTCTCGTCTGCCCCGTAACAACACCACACTTTTACAACATTGAAATTGAAAAGTTCAAGTAAAATTGTTTACGTAGCATTCAATAAAATTAATCTTGAGTAGATGGAAAGACCATAGACTAATTAGCACCACAATACACTAACTTCTACAGTATATCAGCTTTGATAAGCTATTTAGGAGAGGAACCAAGTGCAAAAAAACCCCCCAAAAAATTCTCACAATTTGCACACACTCCAAAGGCAAATAATCACTACAACTGCAAGGTGAACCCATACAATAATTTCTCACGCAATACACACCACACAAAATACTCAAGTTCCTATTCCCCCCAATTTAAATTGGCTCTGGCTCAATTCTTTATGCAAGGCCAAAATATAGTAGTAACACAGCACAAGACTAACACAATAGTAAGCACAACACGAGAGTTACGATGCTACTAAATGACACAATGGTTTCTATTGATAAAACTCACTTCATCCAAGATTAGCAACAGCAGTTCAAACAGTTCAAGCCGTGATCTTCAGGGCCGCTCTTTGTGTGCAGCGTGCAATTCTCAGGCCTTTATCACGTAGTTCATGTGGAGATTCCTCCAAGGGCGACCAATTCATCTGTACTCGGACTCCAACCCAGCGGCTCATTCTCCCATCTACAACGACAACGTAATCAATTTCTCGTTAACACTTCGAGAATCAGAGAGAGATAGAGAAAGAGCACT
This sequence comes from Tor tambroides, assembly GCA_021397915.2. Taxonomy (NCBI): domain Eukaryota; kingdom Metazoa; phylum Chordata; class Actinopteri; order Cypriniformes; family Cyprinidae; genus Tor; species Tor tambroides. Next base: position 13,017 of record JAFVLL020018800.1, read on the forward strand.
TAACTGGCCAGGGGAGCAAGTAACTCACCCCTCCCACGTAGACAACACTGGCGTCCTCAATTTCCTTGTGCTCGGACGAACGATTTATGACGTTCGTCATGTAAAGCACTCGTCTCTCTCCCTCGCTTCCATGGAGCCTCCTTCCTTTTCGTCCGACTCTCTCGCCAATACTAGGAACTTGTTCCACCTCTTCTCAGTCGCTGCTCATGCTGCGCCGTTTCTCTTTCATCTGTCCTACTCAGGGCTGTGTCCGCATTCCACCCACGCTGCACACCTGTCTCTGTCCATGCAGTTCTTCCACTGATCCTGTGCACATCAACCTAAAAAAAAGCAGAGAACACCACCCGACCCCACCACACCCCCAACTTGTTCTTCTCAGCAACTCTTTGTAAATTTTGGTGGACCTTATTATAAGCTTGGGTTAGGGATTTATGACGTTCGTGCACCCACTCTTGGACACTCCCCACCCCATTCTTTTTTTTGTTAACAATTTTTTATTAAATTTTCTTTTTGAAACAACAGTAACCAACACAAAGCAACTGTGCAAATTCAAAACCCACCGCAACCCACAACAAAACAGTTCCCACACGGATTCCAGAAAAGATAACACAAAACCAAACGCTGAACGACACAAACCCACAGACTCCACACTAGTTCCATGCACACGAGAAGTTGAGAGTTCCACTGAGACAATGTCCAACAAACACACAGTCCAGGTTCGTCTGTCCATTGTGTGAGGAGGACTCCAATGGTTGACTAGCAATTTTTTGCTGCTATGAGAGCAGCTAACAGTAAACATCTTTGTTGGACGGACAAGGTGAAGTCCCAAAAGTCATTCATGAAAAAATGGGAGCTGAGACCCAAAAAGGTGAGAGAGAAGGGCACTCCAAAAAAAAAAAAAAAAAAACAAATATGAAAATGTGCCTAAAGATCCTTGCGAACAGAGATTACACTTAGGAGAAAATGACAGATTCAAATTCAGAAAAAAAAAAACAATTTCAAAATCTGAAAATTTCAAGAGAAAGGTTGACAAAACAGAGAAAAAGTAGGTCAGAATGAAGAACTTAAACTAAAAGAAATACAATATTCCTGTTCTCCACTATTGTTTTTATATGTGTTATTCTACCATTTGTATCACAACCTTTATCTAAAATAGTTATATTTAAAGTCTTCCGCACCAATATTAGGACACCCTTGGGTTTAGTATCCGAAGATGAGTGAGACACCACTTCATCAAACTTATTATTACACCTGTGTATATCCAACTCTTTCAAATGGGATTCTTGAACTAACACTATATCAATCTTTCTTCTTTGCAAAAAATCCAGAAAACACGTTTGTGAAGGCCATTTAGGCCTATTACAAGTCAGAATATTAAGGTCAGTCATGGGTATCAATCATAATTACTGCATAATAAAACAAAATACAAGTTTGAGAATAAAACCAGTTGAGTCAACCATTAAACCACCCCCACCATTCCCATCACTATTCAAAAATATATATATAAATACATTCCCATAAACTGAGCAACCGTTAATATGGTCCGTGGCGTCAACAAAAACCTGCACATTACTGTAACACCAACATTGGCCCCATAGTTTCATACTGACTAGGTAGTATCTCCATTTAAAAAAAAGAGAGAGAGACGGAATACAACTAGAAACATAAATAACATAACATCATAATCAGTAAGTGATACTGAATGAATTAAGAAGTGAACATTAAAGTGAACAGTGAAAGACACAGTCACAAAGATTTAGAGCATATCTTCTCCGATTAGACAGCAAATGACCAGCTGGAGTTCACTAAGAGTTGGTGGATGAAAAGGATCTGAGAAAAGCTCTTGCTTCTTCTGGGGAGTGTAGCATTTTAGGTTCACCTTGATTGAGAAAGACCTTCAGTGTTGCAGGATAAAGAAGAAAATTCTGGATGCCAGCGTCTCTCATCTCCTTTCTAATTGGCGCAAATGCACTTCTTTTTGCGGTGACCGGAGAAATATCTGGAAAGAAAGACAACGTTGCTCCGTCGGATGTTTTCACCGGGGCGTGGAGTCTGGCGCTCCGCAGAATGAGCTCCCTGCCCGTGTACCGCAGCAGTTTAAAGATGAAAACCCGTGGTTTAGCGCGATCTGAGGAGAGCCTTGTGTACACGCAATGTGCTCGCTCCACTTCAATCTCTTTGCCTGCCAGAGACGGCAGCCACGTCGGTAGCGATCTTTTCAAAAAGCCCATAGGGTCGTCCTTTTCATAACCTTCAGGCAATCTAACCAGACGCAGATTGCTGCGCCTATTGCGGTCCTGTAAGTCCACAACCTGTTGCTCGAGCGCTGCAACACGCCTATCGTGATCTGCGACAACTTTCTTTTGTTCTCTCATCTCCCCTGTTAGAAGATCCAGTTTAGAGCATAGCGACTGAACAACTGACATGTGAGAAGCGAACTCGTTCCGCATCGCCGTAAACTCGGTTCTTAGATTGTCCTCAAAGTGTGAAACAGTGTTCGCTATCTTGTCCATCAAATCGCTCGCGGTCGATGACTTGGATTTCTTCTCTGCCGACGGAGACAGCTCCTGCTGTTTCCGATTGTATGCCATCGGGGAAAGTATTATTAATGAATAAAACTTAAAATTAAACTGCAAAAAAACTGCAAAAAGGGGCAAAACGTATGGAGCTCTACTCAAGTGCGACTAGGTTCAAGAGCACGTCACGTGACTCCCCGACACTCCCCAACTCATTCCAATTAGAAGTCTCCAATACTAAGTCTACTGACAGATGAACATGTTGATCAAAGATTAAATAAGTAAGGGCATATCCAGTTGAAGTGTGCACAGAATTATTATATGCGTGGGTCAAAAAGCAAAGTCGACTTGCCCATTGATCTTGTCCTTCAACATCTAATGTACCCAACAAATTCAGTAGGGTCTGGTTAAAACGTTCACAGGTCCCATTTCCTTGAGTAGTATGTGTTTTTCGGCACCCATAAATCACGCACAGTTCTTGTACTAACTTAGACTCAACCCTGGCCCTTGGTCTGAATGAAATCTCTCAGGGCAACCAAAAGGCTGAATTACACAGTTCCACAGTACTCGGGCAGTTGTTACTGCTGTCTGGTCTAGAGTGGGTACAGCTCATGCAAATTTAGTGAAAAGATCAGTCATAACAAGAATGTTCTGGTACTGGTCCATGGGTCGACTCAATGACAAAAAGTCTAGTGCCACAATTTGCAAGGGTGCCTGGGGAACAAAGACAGTCAATGGAGCCTTAGCATCTGGTTTAGCCTTTCGAAGAATACAATGTGGGCAGCTTGCAAGGTACTCGCGAACCGAGGTCTCCATCCGGGGCCAAAAGAACTGTCTCTGCAGTAAGGAAAGAGTCTTCTCAACTCCTTGATGGCCCATCCGACTGTGGTAAGCCTCTAACAAGCTCTGCTTCTGAGTCTGAGGGACGACTGTCTGTTGTACTTTCTCCTGTGTTGCTGAGTCCTGTCTGAAGTGACAGAGTACGCCCTCCTTCAAACACAATCGATTCCACTGACTCAAAAGCTTCTGCACGTCTTTAGGCTGAGCCAGTCATTCCGGTCTTGAGGGCAAACTTCCTGCCTCCACATAGCTGAATACTCTCCTCAAAACTGCATCTTGTCCTTGTAAATCTCACTAATGTTGTGGATCCCACCCCCACCCAGAGGGTGTATCACTGGGTTGTCCGCCTGGGGCTTCTACCATTGCCACGTTTATCTGCCCAACAGCAACCTGGGGGACTGGCTGATGAGAAGTCTGTGAGACCTGTTGCCCTCGAACCTGCTGCGAGCCAATAATAAGCCCTTTAGCCAGCTTCTGGTTTCGATACAAAGTTACTGGAGTAGACTTCGAATTTCGTATGCGCACTGGAACTCGCCCATGCTGAACCGCCAACAGGGAGCACGCAACTTCTATTCCAGACAGTTCAGCATGTGGTTCAACTAAACATATTCCCTTTGGTACATGAGTTGATTTGGTTATTTAGCCCAAACTAGGGCTTCATTCTGGGCCGGAACAGTCACTTCATAACAACAAGCTACTCGCGCTACATCGCTTTGTTGTTTTTGGGCTTCCACAGCTTTAATTCTATGACAATCTGCAAGCACAGTCCCCCAGTCTTGCTTTCATGACTTAACTTGTGCTGACACTGTCCTTTGATGGCGCTGACACACTTCTTCCCAGCAGGCAGAGATCACATTCATGCCCAATTAGGCTTGGTTGGTCCCCAGGCATCCATCACTCACAATAACGATACCGCGTACTGGTACTGATGCTCCCTTGACTTCAAAATCTGCATGAATATATCCCACATATGGAATATCTAATCCATTTGCGGCCCTTAAGTTTAGCCAGGGAACATCTTCTACTTCCCCAACTGGCTTATTCTGAAACAGTTCTTTACAAAGGCTCTCAGTAAAAATCGTGACTTGTGAGACTGTGTCCACCAGACAATGGACGGGTGCACATCAACTTTTATCTCTAGCAAGGGGCACGTTCCTGTGATTGTCTCTCTAAGGGGTATACTAGGGCCTTTCAAGGAAGGTCCTGCTACTTGGCCCACAGTAGCTGGCACTCTTAAAAATCCCGCCGAGAATTTTGACAAGCAGGACATTGTCGTCGAATATGCCCCACTTCCCCACATCCATTACACACTGGTCTACCTTGAGCATCCCACTTGAATCTATCATTCGCAGGGCAGCCAGGGGCGCTCTGATTCCTGCTTGCTTGACCAAATAGGACTAATCACAGGGATAATTGTTTACTGATGAACTCTTTGAAAAAAGTCTTTGACATTTCAGTGAACTGTTCTTTTACCTCTTGCTCATGACGAAACGTCTGCTTCCAATCGGAGGCAGGCTCCACAGCAACATTCTGGGTAAACACTGGTGTAGGAGGGGCCCACAGATCTTGCCTCTCACTCTCCAAAGCCAGTGCCTCCTTCCTCACATCCTCAAAAGTCAGCTGCCAATTTCTCCGGACTTGGGCCCTCAGCTCTTGCTGAATGGGTCCTTCTTGTAACCCCATCACAAACTGGTCTCTCAGCAGCATATCTCCTCCCTTCAAGCCGGTGTCATCTCGCTGCTCCAACCTGGAAAACAACTCACACAATCGGAGAGAAAAAGCCCTAATAGATTGCCTAGCTTCCTGTCTATAATTAAAAAAACTGTTTATTTAGTTATTAAAGTTAAGTTTGCCGGTTCCCGCTTCCTTCATCCCTGAATATTGAACTTTGTTACACACATATGTTTTCCTTAAATCATCCTCGTGACCCAGGGTTTGAAAACCACTGATGTAGACTGTCAAACATACACAACTGTTAGCCAATCATAGCAGTGGGCGTTTACTTCCTCCACGCCCATTCAAACAAAGCGTTCTGATGAGGGGGGTGTTCAATGTAAAAATCTTGATAATATTATAAGTGAATGTCAGAGAACAGTACAAAATTATTTTAAAAAGGCTGTTCATGACCCCTTTAAGAAATTGCCGGTCCCAGCCTAATCCTTAGAAGTTTCAAGATGGGTGGAGGCCAGAAACCGCGTGTGGACCAATCAGAAGTCTTTTCCTTCCCAGGCTTCATACTAGGTGTCTTTTTCTTGCCCTCTAAAAAGTTTCTGGTAGTTTTTATGACTTTAAAAAAGGAATGGATGCAAAGTATGTTCCTTTTTTTGCCCTTCTTACTCTTTTTTTTTTTTTTTTTTTTTGTCAGTTTGATCTAAATAATCGTTGTTTCAGTGAGGTTTACAGTTTCATTTTTATATAAAATATATTGGAACTTCTAATAGGCATGCATAGGCCTAATGTATATCATGCAGCATTTAGGTATCCACCACTAGTAACATTTATTGTTAATTCTTGGAATCAGACTGATCTTACAGGCAAATTATATCAGGGATATTTTTTCTGTTTCTATTCAAAGAGTTTAAACTTGTTCTCACTTTCTGATTTCAAAAATATTAATATTTTCCACTGTACTGCATCATGTTTTGGCTTTAGAGAAAGCAATAGTGTAAGTGCTGAGAAAAGGAAAAAAAAAACAAAAAAAAACAGACAGGCCTTCTCATGCTGGCGTGCCAGAATATCAGCTTCAGATAAAATATATCAAAATACATATTCCAACTACAAATGTAAAACAAATCACATTCAATATTCTTTAATGTTGCAAGACAACAGTATGATAAATAATCCTAATGATTTGTTGTAATGATTTATTTCCTGTAATGATTGTTATATGTGTTGCGTTATATAACAGTGTTCTCTATTGGAATGGAACAGCACTTTTTTTGCTACTTGTACCTGAAGAGCTCTGCTCAGAATATCACTGGCTATGCCTACAGAAAATGACAAGAACACAGTAGTTATTAAGCACAAAATATTTATTTATTCTTTAATTAAACTTGTACACAGTCTTTGTGTTGTGAGTGCATTTTGTATCTGAGCGGAGTAAAGTAATTCATTGAAGGGTGTGCATCATAAGCAACCATTCACAGAGCGCCAATGCAGAAAAAAAAAGAAAAAGTCCATAACCTATTAAATGCCACATCAAATCAGTAAGCCACTAACATGGCAAAGTAAAGTAATTATTGCCAGAGATTTTAGCATTAAACAGCAAGAACAGAATATCAGAAACCCCTTACTGGAAGCATTTCTCATGAAGCAGATCATTCTGACTGATTGAACATCCTGTACAAATGAATGGATGGAATGACACATTAAAGGACAGAAGATGCCTCAAAAGCACTGATAAAATGAATACAAGAGGACTGTACAATTCACAGTTTGGCAGTTGTGTGGGTCTGTAGAAGAATATGGAAGAACTCAGGAAGAAAACAGCCTGCTGGCTCTATCAGAAATGTAAGCCTGACTAAATTACATGACAAAATAAGACAAAATCTTACAAACATTACAAATAAAACAGTATACACTGGGATGTGGGTTTTGGAAACAGATACATTTTGTACATGTGTATCTGTGTGAGCTAATATTCAAATGTTTGCATTTTCTCCCATATTGGATCACTTTTATGAAACAAAAATTGCACTGCCCTCCTAAAAGAAATGAAAATATTACCTCAACATCACCGATGCTGTGCAAGAGCTCATAACAGAGCCAATGGAGAAAACAAAAAACTTCAGCCGCTATTCAAAGCAAAAAAAATCATAGATTTGATAAGATAGTAACTGAACTTGTGTGTATGAATGTAAAGTAGATCTGCTCTGTGTCAAGTCTGTCTAGCTTTCACATTGTAGGTGGGGGTTATGGTGCACGTAACGGGGGTGGGTGGGGGGGAGGGGGGCGGGGTTGATTCGCATGCATGTAATGTCAACGCACTGCTCCAGCATTTGACACGCTACACTCGGGGTTCACGCAATACTGATTCCAAAGTCAAACCTGCATTCAGTCCCTGTGTTACACTCTAAAGAGGGAAGGTGGCACACTTTGGGTTTCTGCAAGACCACAAGCACATAAAATGCTCCTTGATATATTTAGATAGCAATTCTTAATTTTGTTTTTTTGGTATCTGCAACGCTTTGATGGCATGCATTGTACATCACATCAGTGCAATGTAAACAAGTTGTTCGCTTCCTCTGTGCTTAGTACAGCTGTAGTACAATATGGTAGTGCAGTATTGCTTGTAAATGCAGTACAACAATCAAAAACACAAGCGTCAACAGCTGGAACTGCATTCATTTATCAATCTGCACAGATTAGCTCCTATTTAAACTTATGTTAAATGTACTGATTGCAAACTCACTTCAACAAAGTAAACCACCACATGACTGAAAAAAGGGTTATGAAAAAACTATTGCATTAGGAACAGAAGGAATATCATGCTAAACCACAGAGGAATGGCTTTTCCTCAGATGTGATTCATACCTTTAGAGGGAAAACTGACGACTGATCAAGGCACTACATCGTCCTGAATTATTCATTTTTATGTAGGGATTTTGTCCTGTGGTCTGAAATCGTTTAAAAATGCTGGATATTTCTGTAAACAGCCAATGAAAGCCACTCAAAAGTGCTGTAAATTTATGAAAAATATTCTAAATAGCATTACTGAAAAGTAGGACTGATATTTCTATAATCAATCATGACAACTTTGAGCATTTAGCCTCTTATAAAACACAAGCAGCATGAATTTCAATTCTTACATCGTTGTAAGAATGACAATTTATTCTGCTCGTGTTTTGAGAAATATGTCTATAGCTCTAAGAGCTGCCTGCTCATGCTACCGTTAATCACTCATGTTGAATTATGGGGAAACTTATTATAAAATTATAATCTATGGCAGTAGAATTGAAGGCCATGGTCCTGCAGTACTCTCAGCCAAACCCTTTACTAACACACCTCAATACAGATTCAAACAGAGCTAAAAGGTCTTCAAAAAAAGGGAAAAAAGCGAAAGCAGTGCCCACAGGACTGTTTTGACACAAACACACTACTCATGCCCAATTTCACATACACACACACACACCTCATATTTACAGGCTCAAAGGCTTTGCACAGGTGTGTCCATAATCCAACAGCGATCTAAAGCACACAGACATTTCAGAGATTGTGGTTTGATCCTGAAGCAGAGTTAAAAATGTATTCTAGAGTGTTGCAGAAACTCCCACCGCTCTGCAAACTAGTGGGCGATTCGTTCATCCAGGAGAAAATGCCTTCATGTCTGTAATCAGCTGTGTTGAGCTTGCATGATTATCCTTCTGCAAGTGTGCATTGATTAGCCTTACGCAAAAAACAGCATCTGTTGTGGTGTTTGGAGCGCAGGGCGGCACTCTTATGCAGTCCTGGCTTTGCTGGGGAACATCGGGGCGTCTGGGCTTTTCACCACCAGAGGAAAAGTCTGCAGTGCTGGGCTGGCCATGGCTGGGTACGGGACCATACCGGCTGTAGCAAACATGCCCACTGGACTGGGCAAACCGGACCACTGGTTTGGATACACAGGGGCTGGGATCATCCCAGCAAAGGGGGCGGTGGGCATCAAGTATCCGGCCCGCTGGAGGATGGGTGATGGGGTGCTGGTGATGCCATGAGGCATGATGGGACCTAGAGCTGCTGACAGCGGACAGGACAGTGGTAGATGGAACTTCACAGCTGCCTGAGGGATTGAGCCCCTTATCTAGGAAAAAAAAAAGAGACCGACATGGTAGTAAAAGATGTGAATGAGGCGTGAAGGCAAAGGCTTTTAGCTGCACAAGCACAATGTTGCGTTCCCAAGTGTTTCCGAACACAATTAAGACCTAGTATGCATTCCACTCTCAGCACTTCCACAAGGTAGGGGTGTGCGATACTGACAAAAAAAAAAAACTCAATATTTCCTGGGATTTTATCGATAACGATAATTAGACGATATTTTGCTGAGTGTGTTATTGTGCTGGTATCTTAAGGACTGCCGTGGACAGCTGACTCCTAAAGTTTTTGATGTTCTTCATATTATTGAACTGTTGTATAAAATCAATATCACATTTGTAATCATGCTAATTTCTGGAGAAAACATCACTCTGTGACATTGATTAACTATATGAAATTATATAAATATGTACATTTTCTGCCCCCATATCTTGAATTTTGTGATCATTCAAAATGCATTTGAATAGTCTAACCTACTAGACTTCATCATGTCGTATGTGTGCACTCTGTATGTTTTGTTTGATTTTGCTGGAGATTTTTGAAGACACTGGTTATTAGTGTTGTCAAAAGTAGCAGTAGTTTAGTACCAAGTTACTTCAATTTTAAAAACGTAACGACACCAGCCTTTCTGCAGTAGCGGCAGTACAGAGTACCGAGTGGATCCGGTACACAGTGATAGTTTTTAAACATTCCTGTATGTGTGCGTGCACTCTATGAAGAGTGTTAAATGTTTCTTTTGCGGCGTTGAGCATTGTAGCCAATCACAGACCTGTTTGAGTGTGTGAATACAAATAGCCAATCAGAGGCTTTTAAGTCAGTATCCACTTAATATTCCAGATATGACAATACAATATTTAGCATGAGCTTTGCACACTTGTGAATCGTTTCACAATGTATAAACAACGTAAAAAAAAAAAAAAAAAAAAAAAAACAACGTAAATGGTTTCACTGAGATTAATTCGATTTAAAGCTGCACTATAAAACTTTAGCCTCTCTATCACAATCTGTGGTTAAAACATGAAATTGCATGTCAAATGCAAAGCAGTTCCCTTTCACTACATCCCTTTTAGGGGATCGTATGGGGATCACCTCCAGCATGACCAGTGTTTGAAGCATGTGTCAAAACACAACAATGAACTTGACATTGGTTGGTGACAGCCTATGATGTCACTACCAGTGTGACCGTCAGTGTAAAAGGGCATCTGTAGGACATGTCATCCACTTCTTGTCTGAAGGAGGCGAGCATGAATATACCTGAAGCATGGCAACAGTTACATGCGTAACATGAGACTTTCCCTTTCGAATCCCTTTAGAGGACAGAGCTCAAGGGTTCAGCATTCAGAGAAAAGCTTTAAGGCAATATAGTCATTGACTGGAGCTCTGAGAATGCCTCAGCATGACAACTCTCTAAAGGAGGCCTAACTACATTCAATAATCAAGACAGCTTCCAAGGAGGCTCACAGACAGCCTAACACATTGGTCTCAAACTCAATTCCTGGAGGGCCACAGCTCTGCACAGTTTAGCTCCAACCAGCTCCAAATCACACCTGCTTGGAAGTTTCTAGTGATCCTGAAGAGCTTGATTAGCTAGACTGTGTGCTTGATTAGGGGTTGAGCCAACCAGTAGTAGAGCTAAAATTTCCAGGAATTGAGTTTGAGACCAATGGCCTAACAGGTTAGAACTGCTACTCAAGCGGAGTTCTGGGGAGCGGAGGCCACAAAGGATGACACTCTACAGCGAGAGGAGACCTAAGAGGAGCAGCGCTCTTTCAATTAAAGGCAGTAACCAAGGAGGCTCACCAGTAGCCTAACACTACTCCCTAAATGAGCTCTAAGGACTGAGGCCTCAACATAAAGACTCTCTAAAGCAAGAGGAGGTCCACATTTGCCCTACACTAAGAAAAGCTATCAAGGAGGCTCACAGAGAGCCTAACAACTTGATACTGCTGTCCAGGTGGAGCTTCGAGGAGTGACCTCAGCCGAAAGACTCTCTAAGTGAGAGGAAGCCAAACAACTCTCCTCTCCCAAGTAAGGCTCACAGAGAGCCTAACAACTTGGCACTACTGTCTGGCTGAGCTCTAAGGACAGAGGCTCTGCATGAAGACTCTCTAAAGCGAGAGGCTAAACTACACCCCACACATGGAACAACATCCCAAGGAGAATCACAGAGACCCTAACAACTCAGAACGCTTATCCCAGCGGAGATCTAGGAAACAGAGGTTTCAGCAGGACGACTTTCTATAGAAAGAGGAGGAACAACATTCCTCTTAAAAAGGCAGCAGCCTGTATATTAGGTGACACATCCATAATCAACTCAAACGATACAGATAGTAAATTACTCCTAGTGGCTCTAACTAATCGCCAAGAAAACTATCCTCATGAACTGGAAATCAAGGAATACCATACATATTACATCCTGGAAAAACTTAATAACAGACTACATCTCCATGGAAAACCTGTCAACTTCTACTCAAAATAATTCAACAGAATTAAACCCCTCTTTGTTATCTCTCATAAACTTCCATCAATCATGAATCCGTTGACCCTCTTTGTCTGAAGCCATCCTCAACAACACACCATTCATCAATATCTACACAAGATTTGGGGGGAGGGGGTTAGGAAGAGGTAGCAACAAAGGCTAATATCAAACTAAATTAAAAACTTATAAAAGATTAAACTTGTTTATTTTATTTTACTTTTATTATTATTATTGTTTTCTTCCTCCTTTCTGTCTCTTTCTGTTCTCTCCACTTTTAGTGTTTTTTTTTTTTTTTATTATTATTATTATTATTATTTTTCCTCTCTCTCTTTTCTTTTCTCTTTCTCTTTTCACGCCTCTGGGCCTCGGTTGGCTGTGGCATCTCAGTCCCTGCCCTGTGTGGTTGGGTTTAGTGGTTGGTGGGTGTGCTGTGGGGCCGGTGACCTTGTGTATCTCCAACCTTTACCAGCTTTGGCCTGGTTTTCTTGCCTCTGGCAGGTTCAGCACTACATGCCTTGCTTTTTTTTAATGCATCACTAGACAATATACACACATCTATTGTAAAACAAGCAAGGGAAGAGGGGAGAAGAGAAAGAAGGAAAAAGAAAGAAGGGAAAAAAAGGGAAAAAAATAAATAAAAATGCATATGTATATCAGACACACACAGGGTTAGTGGGACGTGAGCATGGGGGCCTGGACTTTGTACTGGACTGGCTCCACGCTGCACGTCACGCTTTTTTAATGCACAATATACTCAACAATACATAATACATATACATATGTAGGGTAAGCGTGGCATGTGAGTGGCGGCCAGGGGCGGGATCTCCTTTGGGCCTTGTGCCCCCGCAGCACCTCTCCTTGATGGCTCGTCTTGGGCCTAATTTATGCCCTGCTCACAGAGGGCCCAGAGGCAGCCTTACAATATCTTACTCTTTATAGCTTTATTATTATTATTATTATTACTACTATTATTTCATCATTAATACTACTATTACTACCATTATTATTATTATTAATATTTGTCCTCTTCCTGATCTTCCAACTTTCCCCTCATTTCTAATTGAGTCAATTACTGTTATTATTATTTTTTTTTATTGTTATTATTTATTTATTAATATTATTGCTGCTACTATTACTATTATTACTTATCTCCCTCACCCTCCATCCTCTAATTTGTTATTAATGCTATTATTATTATTATTATTATTATTACTGTTATCATTACTGTTTTTTTTTTGTTTTTTTTGTTTTGTTTTTTTTACTATTATGTCTGTTATACTTTATTTATTTATTTATTGTTTATATACCCCCAGCCCCAACACCCAGTCACACTTACACACACACACATACATATACACTCACATAAATGACGCTGGCTGTCATGTATGTTTTGTTGACCTTGGTTATTTTGTATTTGATTTGTCACCTGTAAATAGTATGTTTGTTTGCATAATAAAAAAAAAAAAAAGGCAGCAGCCAAGGAGGCTCACAGAGAGTCTAGCAACTTAGCCCCTATCTGGGCTCACAGGGACAGAGGCCTAGCATAAGTTTCCAGCAAGAGGTGGCCTAGCTACATCCTATGGCTGTCAAGTAGGCCTAAGAGAGGGCCTAGCAACCAGGTGGAGCTCAGGGGAATGGAGGCCTTAGCAGGACAACTTTCTATAGTGAAAGGAGGCCTAACAAATGCTCCTAACCCAGGAGTACCAAGGAGGCTTACAAAGAGCCTGCAACTCAGTACCACTACCTAACTGAGCTCTAAGAACAGAAGCCTCAGTATCACAACTCTCTAAAGTGAATGGAAGCTTAACTACGATCAACACACGACAGCTTCCAAGGAGGCTCACTGAGCGCTTAACCACTCAGAATTACTATTCATGTGGAGCTCTAAGGATCAGAGGCCTCAAAAGAGATGACTCTCATAGCAAGAGGAGGTTCTTAATTAAGGGCAGTAACCAGGAAGGCCCAAGAGAACCTAACAACCTGACAACCCTAATTCGAGCTCCAAGGACAGAGGCCTCAACAAGATGACTCTGTAAAGCCTTATTATGTCCTAGTCCAGAATAGCTATCAAGGAGACACACATAACGCCTGACAACAGCAGAGGGGCAGATTTATCAGTAATACATGCCCCAACTCCCACTGCATCTAAAACCTTTGAATTAGATGTTCCACATTACTCTGTTGAAGGAATTTGGAAAGGAATGCACTTTCCATCAGATTCCTTCCATGCTCTGCCTACAATCCCCGTGATCGATTGCGTCTAGCCACTCTAATGGCAGTGGGACACGAATGCATCGCTATAAGTGTGTTCAACTCCCTCGAGAGCCGAACATGCTCACGCAATGCTGACTACTATTCCTCGGGTGAGAATCAAAGAAGAACAGAACTTCTTACAATATCTTTTAGTCAGTCCCATGAATGCATAAAAAAGTACATCCAGCTTTTTCATTGCATTCATGCACAGAGAGCATTTAGCTTGCTCGAGAACTGAACTTGTGTGCTCCTCAAACATCGAGTTGTGTTTGTCCTCAGGTGTCAAATAACCTCTGGCACGGAGGTACACACTCTCTAAAAACGCTTGGCTGGGTGTTTTACAGTAGTCACATTCTTTGCACATGCACAAACAAATGGTCTCCTGAAGACAAAGATGACAAACAATGATGTGTTCTACAAGTGCCCTATTATACCTTTTATACATTCTCCATAGCAATCTTCTAAAGGGACGCAGTGTTTCATTCCCCTTCTTAGGGAACCATGGTTACATGTGTAACCTGAGATGTTACTGTAGGTCAGATGAGAGTAATTGATGGGTGATTCCCACAAATGTCAGTATGTGCTGCTGTTTAGAACTGTCTATGTTGAATGCTAGTTAGCTGACAAGTTCGAACTCTACACAAAAACACTGTTTACTGCAGCAACAAGCTCCAAACATGCATCAGCATCCACAAATGCAATATATTAGTCAGACATTCTTTTTACAAACATGATGTAAACCAGATTTTATGCACGCACTCAATTTTCAAAAATTGATCAAAATTTTCTGTCATTTGTTAAAGGCAAAGTTCACCTTCAGTTGCTGGTCCCCTGTGACTTCCATAGTATGGGAAAAAAACATTATGCAAATCAATGAGGACCAGCAACTGAAGGTGAACTATCCCTTTAAGGTTCTGAAGGACAAACAGTATAAAGTACCTGATTGGGGATTCTGGCCATTGGAGTGGGGTTGGTCTGGAAGGTCTGATGAGATCTCTGCGGTCTGATCTGACACACAGAGGGGCGGAGCTGAGGGGCGGAGGCAAGAGTTTCTTTTGCCCAATCATCAACCAGCTTGTGTAGGTCATCGGTGAATGTACCGCTTTTGTTGTTGCTGTTGTTTGCTTGAGCCTGAACGAGCGCCGTGATCGGCCGAGAGGATGAAGCAGGCATGGCTGCAGGAGGCAGGTTCTGATTGGATGGTGACGTCATGTGGGCAGCACCAGTACTATGAGACCCTGAGAAAGAGATTGAGAAAGAACTCAAGCAACAGCTCAGAGAATTCACCCTGA
>JAFVLL020018802.1:0-16809 GCA_021397915.2 Tor tambroides
ATATATATATATATATTCTATATTAACATTCTATATTATTAACACATTTGATGCACCCACTCCAGACCTACATACATTTCATACAGTATATTGGTGACACAATATTGTATGTTTTTGCTCATTTTTGCCAACGAAAATATTACCAAAGGGACAGCAGAACTGGTGTGTGTCTCCGAGCAACACATAGCAGTGATTCGTTTCTGAATGAATCGGGAGAGCAAATGATTCATGGCCCATTCATAAAGAGAGCATGAATCAGCCGTTTGAATGAAATCGAATTAATAAATGCCTCAATGACTCATTAAGACATTTACTGCCACCTACTGGCAGTTTTAGTATTTCATAATCCTCGCGACCCCTGCTCTGCATATTTTGCATGTCTCTCTTGTTTAACACACTTGATTCAAATCACATATTTCCATAATAATTAAAAAAGGATAGTTCACCCAAAAATTTACATTTAAATTTAGTTATCATTAGCTGGGTTTCCATTACAGATTTGCGCAAAACTTTTGCGATATTTTATGAATGTTGATAAAAAACTATTGCAAAATGACGGCATTTCCATTAACTGATGTTATGCGACTAAAACCAAATTTTTCCTTTCATGATAAGTCATGGCGACAGATGTTGGTAGGTTTACGTATATCTCAGCCACCGCACTAGCCATTAATTTTGATCGAAGGAGACGCATGTGTGTATCTTTAGCAAAGCAGAACGGAGAGCCGCTCTTGGGCCGTTTGTGAATTTTGCCGCGGCACAGCTGCTATAAACACAAACTTTGACTAGAAGAGGCCAGTGGTCCTGTTGGAGCCATAATGCGCCGCAGACGTGTGCAGGGTAAATAAGGAGTTATCCCAGCCACATATGAAGTGTTTCTTAGAGGTTATAGTACAATGACCTTTTGACTTTTACATTCGCCAGATGACCTGTAAATGTGAAAAAAAAAAAAAAAACTGTTTGCATTGCAGTTTTGCAATATGTTCCTTTTCAAATTGCCTGAAAAACCACCTCATGCGAGTATAAAAACATTTTTGCGACACATGGGAGTTTTGCGAAATTGACTTGTTTCCTGGCCATATTTTCAATTCGCAATTTCAATTTGCTCAATTTGAAGGGTAATGGAAATGTGACTATTTACTCACCTGCATGTCCTTTCAAACCTGGATGACTTCTTCCTCTCCTTTTTAAAAAAAAAATAAAAAGATTTATTTTTATTTAGAAGAATGCAAGTAAACAAACTGTTTTGGTTACGAATGACTTCCATTATATGAGTTATTTCTCTAATTATCTTCTTTTATGTTCCACAGTTTATGTTAGGCCGTTGTAGCCTAAAAGTTTATAATAAATTCTATGTTCAAATAAAATATTTCTTTGTAAAGCTAATTTTTGTAATGTCTATTTACTGCTTTCCTTAATTAATACAATAATGGCTTTGGGGCAGTTGTGGCCTAATGGTTAGAGAGTTGGCCTTATAACCTGAAGGTTGCAGGTTTGAGTCTCAGGTCCAGCAGGGATTGTAGGTGGGGGGAGTGAATGTACAGCGCTCTCTCCACCCTCAATACCACGACTGAGGTGAGACCCTTGAGCAAGAACCGAACCAATACTGAGCAAGAGAACTGAACAAGAACCAATATGGCTGCCCACTGCTCTGGGTGTGTGTGCACTTGGATGGGTGAAATGCAGAGTACAAATTCCAATTCCGAGTGTGGGTCACCATACTTGGCCAAATGTCAAGTCCTTTACTTTAAATTATCTTTTGGGGCCTCACCTACAGGCCAAATTTGATGTGCGATTAATTAGGTTCGTTTTGGACATAGACTGCACATTTTATGCTTACCCCCCAAACTGTCTTAACTAGTTACTTATTAAAAACATATGTTATCAAAAATAAACATAACAGCTTCAGAATTCACATTTTCTGTATGAGTGTGAGCAGTTTACAGTTGATGCGGTTAGTGGCCATGAATGAGGGGACCGGCAACCAGACTCTCCCAGCGCGGCCCAAACACGGAGTCAGGGAGCTCGAGGAACCCACCACAGATCCGGCATCCACACAGTGACACTCTCTGTTCTTTCTTCTTGTCTTCTCACCGGATCACTTCTTCTGTGTCATCCACTCTGGTGCGAAGTAGGCTTCAAACTGAAGGAGAAAGATTCTGAGGCAAGAGCTATATAGCGGATCGAAAACCATTGACTATTGCAGGCAAAATAGTGCAATTCAATCAGGCTTCAGCATTTCGGAGAAAGTGAGTTCTCCAAAGCGTGAAAGCTATCACACAATGCTGAGAGGCCGTCTCGAGAGGGAGCCCCATTTTGAGACCCCATAGGAAATTCTTAAAGGAACCAGCAGTGAATTAGTCTTCTGGATACATGCACCATTCTATTATGATGGTGGAGTGAAAATAGACTAGGTGACACTTCTTGTTGAATGGTTGTATAAAACCCACCATAACGCAATCTCCTGTTGGTTTGAATATCACTCACTGTAAACATATTACCAGGCTAACAACCACTTCATGAGATCAATTCAGACCAGTTCAGTTTGAGTGTTTCATTAATAGGAATCTATTCCAATGACATTTACTAAATTACTAAAGCTCACCTAACCACGCCAACTTGACAATTATTTATTATTTCATTGTTAATCATATTTGCATGTATAGGATATTTCAGCTAAACGTAAAATAATGCATTCAAAGTAAATGTGAAAAGAAAGAGGCTGCAGAGTAGAAATATATTAGATTGTCTATCATTGGGAAGAGATAAATGACACCTTGTGGAACGTATTACACTTAGTGCATTTATTTAAAAAAATCTGGAAAAAAGCAAAACAAAGATACAGTTTTAAGATACATACAGCACACACTCATACATGCTCAGTTGTTTTTGGAATCAGTATTATTAATCATTTCTTTGTGTGGCATATTTAGTACAGTAAAAAAAGGAAAGCAGTATACTGAGGTCCAGTCAGTAAAGGCAGAGTCTTCACCGGATGTCCTGCTTTACACAGTATTGGTCAAGTTACAGAGGAATTTAGGAATATGTTACACTTTTAAAGGAAATAAATGCAATTCATTAAAGAACTGGTACTATGTACAGTTTTATACAATTAAAGTCCAGGCTCAGAGTGCTTTAAGACTCATGTCCTAAATACTCCAAAGATGTATTCGTATCAAACTGAGCCCATCACATCATCTTAAAGATTTGTCTTTCTTCGCAAAAGTCCAGCTTTAGCTTACTGAAAACTATAAAGTACTACAAACTGAAGTATCTGCCTTTCATTTCAGTGATCATGTTTTATAGGACTAAAATCAAAAGATACAAGCCAAAAATGATGCTAATGTTAACACTTGTGACTGTAAACTATACTTACTGGTAGGCTGTCAATATTAATACAACACTAACGGTGCTTTATCAGGGCATATCAACCTTTGGTAAACCTGAAATGCTATCGGACAAAAAAAAAAAAAAATCAATAACACAGAGCTGATAGTCCAGTCTCAATAAACAGTACTAATATCCTAAATATCATAACAAATGGAAAACTGTCATTGGGAATAATCTGACATATTTGATCAGAAACATTAAAGGTTTAGTTCACCCAAAAAAGAAAAATTAGCCCATGCTATACTCACTCTCAAGCCATCCTAGGCGTATATGACTTACTTCTTTCAGATTAATCCAATCAGAGCTATATTTAAAAACGTCCCGACTCTTCCAAGCTTTATAATGGCAGTGAATGGCTGTTATTTTTCAATAGTCCAAAAGAAGTCCAATAAAGCGCATCCATCCATAATAAAAAGTGCTAATTTTCATTTTTGGGTGAACTATCCCTTTAAGGATTGTCCTGTTTTTGTGTGCAATGTTGTTCTTAATGAATGGAATGACTTAGGAAGATTACGAATGTTTGCACCTCCTCCGAAACACTCCACATTACTCTTGACAAGAACTATTGAATCCTGTAAGCCAGAAGTAATTAAGAGCTTTAATCAGGATGTACGTCAGCACAGACAGCTATGGAAGCGTTAACTGAGTGCTGTGGAAGTGCAGAGGTCAGTGAAGTCTCGGGGTTTATTTGCTGTCCGGTTCCTCATGAGGCGAGGGGCTGCTGTCTCTCGTGGGCAGCAGGTCGTAATGGCATGGGATGTGGCTGTTCTTTGGTAGGTCGTATGGATCTTGACAAAATGGCCCGTTGCAGTTGTTGTTAGAGTGTGTGTGGACAGAACTGATGGTCGGCTCTGGATAGGGAAAAACAGGTTCGAACCGTTACTGTTATCTCACTAATTATTTAGAAATACAAAAACAGCAGTTCCTGTTCTGCAGGAAAGTCGAGTCCCATTGTGCAAACGACAAGCAGCTTCCAGCATAGCCAAGCCAAAAATCAGTAATGAAGACTGTTAAAAACTAAAATGTTTTCAAAAGATTATGGATGAGATAATAGTGCTACCTTTAGTATGATTTTATATCAGAGGTTCTCAACCATATGAAAGAGTACTAGAATACTGTATGCTGATTTGAGGAGTTTCCCTGTTGCTTTGCTGCATGGGATGAATGTGCAGAAGTGTCTCTGACCGGCCGTAGACTAGCTAGCACATATTTGCTCTTATTTGCATAAAGACAAAATACTGATGCAAGTGTCAAACGGCAGTGCAAATCAGATACACACTTTCAACAGTGAAAGACCCAGGACAGGTCAATAATGGCTCCAAATCATTTGTTCATGTTACAGAACCAGTATCAGGAAAAATGACTAAATAGAGGAATGTATTGTTATTGTTCAGAATGTAGTTTTCCAGTAGTGCAGCATTAAGATCCTGTGTGAGTCAAAGGAAGGTTAGGATCTAAAGTAAGCAATAGTTTGCTGTGGTTGAAGTTGGAAGATGAACGCTCAGAGAGAGACTGTAGTGTGTAGTTGACTGATGCAGGGCTCAGCGCTGGTTTTTTGAGCACCTGCTTAAACATGACGGGAATGTTTCCTGTAGTAAGAGATGTGCGGACGGTGCTTCTGCTCGGATCTTTCAGATGGAAAGTGTCATTATAAACTCTTTCTCTGGTGAGTCTGTCCTCATCTGCAGTGCCTGTACAAACGGACCGGGGTGAGGGCTGATGGAAAAGACAGGCGTGACGGCCGATTATATGACATGACGTGAACACAACAGCTGCTCTCGATTCGCACGACTCACGATTACTCATTCTCTGCTAGCCAGGGACCTGATGTGATGCCTTCAGGTTTGTCACATCTGTGCAGCATTACTGGAGACTTCAGGCTGTTCATACGGAGCGGATATGTAGTCCCATAAAGGAAATACTGTTCATATTAAGTACAAATAAAAACAGCTGACTATGACTTTTAAATATAGGAATGTAGTTTAGAAAATAATAGTCAGTGAGTCGATTTCGAATACAGTTCTATCATGACAACTCTCAGAAGATTTTAGCCTGGTAATGGTTATGACAATGTTAATGTATTTGGTCTTGGCAGAATAGATCTGCTATGCTGCTGCTGCTGCTGCTGGTTATTGCTGTTGTTGTAGATTACTGCTGCGGCTGCAAACAAGTACAGGATCTTGCTACAGCCAATGCATACGGCGATACGGTCCTGTGAGTATTTAAGACATACTGCTGCTGCACAAATAGCATATAAAATAAGCCATAACAGGTCTATACAGGTGGAGCTGGGGAAGGTGGAGGGTTTCAGAGGAACTCTAGTCAATGCTAACCAGCCATTTAAATGTATGCAACATTGGCTGCGTATGCAACATGAACCAATTATCTTGTGCCAAGCAGTTTAACGCTGTTATCATCATCAATTTGCATTAATGACCCACCAGCCTCAGCCATCTAGAGTTTCGTGACAGAACTTGGCATTTATTATGTCAGCTTTGAATAACGAAAGTGCACGGCTTACTGCTGTGGCTGGATCTGATATTCTCTTACCAACTTCATAGACGTTTTTGTTGGCAGGGCTGGAGGCGTGTATCTCAGCGTACGGCGCGTCTCTGTGAGCGGGAGACTTCATCTCCACATAGCCGCACTCCGAGCTCTTGGTCAGCAGCAGAGGAGGGTCTTTGATGGTGGCGTATGGGTTCTCTGAGCTGTTGAGAGAGCTGGAGCTGGCGTGATAGGGCACGCTCTTCACCAGATCTGCAGACAGAGAGAAGCGGTCAATCATCACACTGTGTGAAGGCATTTAATGTTACTCACCCTCAAACCTAGGGCTGGGAAAATAAATCGATGCATCGTGAATCGAGAAATGATTCTGAGATTTTCCGAATGCATGGCGATTCTTTCTGGAGTGGATTCTGAGGTTAGTTTTGAACAGCAGATGGCGCTGCATGCTTCAGAAACAGCCGTACTCTGCTTGTTTCCAAATTCTTACACACACTTCAACCTACAATAATCATTCATAAGATTCGAAAAGGTTGAAGCGAATCACAAGGGTGTTCACAGTGGGCTGTGTTTACATTAATCTGGCGTCATAGAAGCATTATGAGCTAAGGTGAAATTACAGACTCAGCCGAACACACTCTTCAGCGCTCTTCTTCATCAGCATTTGAGTAGAACGCCATCTGCTGTTAAAATCTAAGCTCAGAATCCATTCCAGAGAGAATCGCCATGCATTCGGAAGATCTCAGAATCGATTCTGCATCGATTTATCGTCGCAAGCCTACTCAAACCTGCATGCATTCTTCACAAAGCAAAATAACATATTTTGGAGCACGCAAGGGTGCAAACAACATTGCACCCCACTGACATTTTTCAAAATATTGTCTTTTGTGTCCACAGAAGAAATGCATACATGTTTGGTAAGTAAATGAGAGAATTTTGTCTTTGCTTGCTAAATGATCATGTACCTCGCAGTGACTTTCCCATGTAACGCCTGTCAACTCCATAAGCTCCTAATGAGAGAATCACACAGAAGAAGTTAAACTAAAGCAGTCCTTTTGTTGACACAGCTTACAGCTGCGAATGCTACGAGTGCTGCATGTGAAATGACAGGAAAGGTGGTCAGGAACTGAGTCACTGCACAGTTAGTCTTCTGTTATTTTTTGTAAACGCGGGGCTACTGAACATTATCGTGTCAAATGCTTGGCTGTTGTGTTTGTTGTGATCGTGGTGGTTGAATGTCACACCGAGCTCATCGAAGGATCCTCCTTGTTTCCAGTCGGCCGGTAGAGTTCCTGTGTGATCCAGCAGGGAAAGACGTTTCCTCGGCTCAACGTTCTTCAGGTTCACAAACAACTGATTGTTCTTCGGCTGTCAGGCAGAAGAAAATCAACAGTTATAGTCAGTGTCTTTCTACAACGTTCCACATAATTCTTCAATTTTGGTCAGCTTCTGCTCCTAAAAACATGAGTTAGAATTTTGGATTCTTGATTAAATAAAGCTTGCGGTCAACATTCCATTTTCGTGTACATTTTGTACAAAATGGCACACATTTTTCTCCAAAATAATTCAAAAAATGCTTCTAACAACACATAGGCAAGGGAGTGAGTGTAAAAGCTTTATTCAGCAGCAGTATCTTGTAAACGGCCCAGAATATTAGTCCTTTATTCCCAGAGCTGTCTGTTGGTAGAGTAGCACCTTTCCATAGGGCAGGTTGTTGGCGTGAGGCGGGCTGCTGCACTGGGTCAGTGTGTGGTAGCTGGGGTTGGAGAAATAGTTACTGTTGGGAAGGACGTCAGTCTGCGGGAGTGCCTCTACAAACAGGAAACACATCACACACACGTCTCCTCATAAGAGTTACACAGGAAATCATAAGAATGAGAAGGATTTTATCGTGATGGTGACCTGCGATGGCGTAATCGGTGTTGGCCCTCAAGGTAGGTGTGTATGTGACCGCAGGCATCGTGGATTCTTTGCCTTTCTGTTTCTTGCGGTAAATGATGAAGAGGAGGAGGAGGATGAGCACGAGGAGCACCAGAACGATGATTCCTGCGATCGCACCGATCTGATACGAGTCCACAGGCACAGCGGCGCTCGTCAAGCTGTTGAGATTCCCGACGATGATCACGCCGGCTGAGAAAGACGGCAAACTTCAGTCACACAGTCAAAGAGCAATGCGAGAGAATCCCACTGAGAGAAACCTCACGGTGCGTCCATGTGACGGAACCAGAGGGAAGCATCTACACTGGACATACAGTGCCTTGCAAAAGTATTCATACCCCTTCATTTTTTTCACATTTTGTTATGTCGCAGCCTTATGTTAAACTGCTTTAAATTCCTTTTTTTTTTTTTACATCAATCTACACTCCATACACCATAATGACAAAGCACAAAACAGAATTGTCACAACTTTGCAAATTAATTAAAAATAAAACACTGAAATAAGTACACTGCAGTACTCAGTACTTAGTTGAAGCACATTTTCAGGTTTCTCCAGAAATATTTGATTGGGTTCAAGCCCAGGCTGTGTCTGGGCCACTCAAGGACATTCACAGAGTTGTCTATAAGCCACTCTTGCTGTGTGTTTAGGGTCATTGTCCTGTTGGAAGGTGAGTCTTCTGCCCAGTCTGAGGTTCTGAATGCTCTGGACTGGGTTTTCATTAAGGCTATCTCTATATTTTGGTGCACTGAGCTTTTCTTCTATTCTGACAAGTCCCTCAGTCCCTGCCGCTAAAAAACAGGCTGCTGCCAGCACACTTCACTGTTGGGATGGTAGCTGCAGGAGATGAGGAGTGGAGACTACATGCTTCTGTGAACTTTCAATGCAGCAGAATTTGTTCTGAACTCTTCTCCAGAAGTGTGGCTTGATGCAAACCTGTCTCTGAGCTCTAGAGGCAGTTCTTTTGACCCCAGGGCTTGGTTTTTGCTCTGATATGCATTATCAGCTGTTAGACCTTTTATTAAGACATGTGCCTTTACAAATCATACCCATTCAATTGAATTTGCCACATCTACAAGCATGAATACTCTTGAGTTAAATTTCAAGTGTCCCAGAAAAGGGTATGAATACTTATGCAATGGAATAATTTTATATTTTATTTCTCATAAATTTGCAAAGTTGTCACAAATCTGTTTTGTGCTTTGTCATTATGGTGTATGGAGTGTAGATTTATGTGGAAAAAAAGTATTATAAAGCAGTTTAAAATAAGGCTGCAACATAACAAAACATGAAAAAAATGAATACTTTCACAAGACACTGTATCTATTTCTGATGTTGTTGTTTTTTTTGCTATTCTAAAACAGCCTGTTCATACCAATGGATGCAAAGGAAACATAAAGATTCTACTTACAGCAGGTAAAATAAGCATTGAACACATCATCATTTTTAAATATATTACTAAAGGTGCTGTTGACATTAAATTTTCAGCAGATGTCGGTAACAACCCAAGTAATCCATACATACAAATAAAACAAAACAAATAAGTTCAGAAATTAAGTTATGTGTAATAAAATGCAATGACACAGGGAAAAAGTATTGAACACATGAAGAAAGGGAGGAGCAAAAGGCATGAAAAGCCAAGACTCCAGCTGAAATCTATCAGTAATTAGAAAGCAATCCTGGCCCTCGTCAGTGGAAATTAATATTAGCTGCTTCAATCCCAACACCTACAGGACCAGGATGATGAAGATGATCCCAAACACAGCCAAGCAAACTCTCGACTGGTTTCAGAGAAAGAGAATAAAGCTGCTAGAAAGGCCAGCCAATCACCTGACTTCAATCCAATAGAAAATAAGAACTAAAGGTCAGAGTTCATAGAAAAGGCCACATAACCTTCAAGATTTGAAGACAAAATCACAGCTGAGCAATGCATGCCACTAGTTTCTCCTACAGGAGGCGTCTTGAACCTCTCATCACCAACAAACGCTTTTGCATGAAGTATTAAATACATTTCAGTAGTTCAGTACTTTTTCCCTGTGTCATTCCATTTTATTACATATAACTTTATTTCTGATCTTATTTGTTTTGTTTTCTTTGTGTGTATGGATTACTTGGGTTGTTACTGACATCTGGTGAAAATTTCATGTCAACAGCATCTTTAGAAATATATTTACTGAGAAAAATGGTGACGTGTTCAATACTTATTTTACCTGCTGTATTTAATACAACTGCAAGTGCTAATGTAAGCTTACCCTGGTCACAGCGCGTGCCTTTCCAGCCGGGGTTACAGTAGCAGGTGCCAGTCATGTGATCACAGGTGGAGTTATTGAGACAGTCGCACACCTGCCGACAGCCGTATCCGTACGTACCTGCAGGACATTCTGGAAGCCAGTGGAAAACCGCGGATCAGACACAGACTCGAGCGTGTGCTTGAAAATATCAAAGGACCAGCTCAGCTTTCATACTCACTCTGTTCACAGTGGCGTCCCATGAAGCCGGTGCGGCAGGTGCACTGACCGGAGATGTGATCGCAGTCTGCGCCGTTCTCACACTGACACGCCTGAACGCAGTCCTTACCGTAGAAGCCCAGCGGACAGCCTGCAGGACACAGCAGCACCGTGGGGTCAGTGGTGAGCGCACAGGCTAGAGGTCAGAGGTCACGAGTGGTACTCACGCTGTGTGCAGTACAGCCCCGTCCAGCCGGCCGTACACTTGCACTCGCCGTCATACGCGCTGCAGAACGCCCCGTTGTGACAGTTACAGGTGTGGATGCAGTTGGGACCCCACTGACCCGGGGGACATGCTACAGGTGAACACACACACACGTCACATTTGATCAAAACGATGGAAGAACAGCAATAGTGTTAAAAAGTACTTTACATTTAAAATAACAATTTTCAGCATCAGTCTTCAGTGTCACATGACCCTTTAGAAATCATTCTAATATGCTGACTTGCTGCTCAAGAAACATTATTAAAAAGTTTTTAAACAGATAGTTTAATAGTTTTGTGAAAACTGTTCTACCATTCAGAACTTAAGGGTTAGATTTAATATTTAATCCATTTAATCCCAAATTTTTCTCAGACATGAAAATATCAAATTATGTGTCGTTAGTAACCCCTTGAAATAGTCAACAACTATTTATTGACATTTATGGAAAAGTGTGTTTTATGGTTGGTCACAATTGTGAGAGGTGGGATAATGTGTATGCTGAAATTAAATTATTTCTGCAGTCATCAAAATTCTTATATATCTCAGTCCACTTATTAACCCCTTGTAAACTGTTTCATTACATTCTATGGTTACTATTATACATAAAATAAACCTTTATATGACACTGAATAAGTATACTAAGATAAAAAAGCACAAAAATAGTTATTATCCCACCAGTCACTATTGTTGCCATCAACATGTTTACTCATTCTATGTCCACATTCAGCAAGTGAATAATTCACACTCAACTGAATAATTGTGAATTCATATATTAATACGAGACACCTTAAAGATAATGTGTACCAAAAATCTTTGTCATGTCTTTATGTTAACACATACTTTACTAGCCTTTTGTTTTGGAGCTTTGATGCAGCCATCATTATCTCATGGTGCAAACAGCAAACTGCTCCGGTCATGTGACAATTCGCACTAACCACTGCACATATTTAACGGAGACCCTTTATTTTTTCCATATTTGCAGAAAATGTACTAAAACACCAGTCAGTAATATAACGGTCACTATTGTCACCGGTGGGATTAAATACTTTTATTTACACAAGGACGCATTCAATTAATCAAAAGGTACAATAAAGACATTAATAACGTAACAAAATACTGTATTTCCATTTCAAATTTATGGTGTTCATTGAACTTTCTATTCATCAAAGAATCTTGGGGAAAAAATGTATCATGGTTTCCACAAAAAAATGAAGCCACAAAAACAGTTTTACTGCATTTTTCACAAAATAAAATGCAGCCTTGGTGAGCAGAAGTAACTTCTTTCAAAAACATTTAAAAAATCATAATTGTTGCAAACTTTTGACAGGTACTGTGTATAAAACTTCAGCAGATCATGTGTTTCATTAATGTTTCTCTTTATGATCAGCAGGGGGCGCTACAGACCACAGACACTCAAGACCACAGACTGCTCTCATTAGAGTTACAAATGACCTGCTCTTATCATCTGATCGTGGTTGTATCTCTCTATTAGTGCTACTGGATCTTAGCGCTGCGTTCGACACTATCGACCACAACATTCTTTTGAATAGACTAGAAAACTTTGTTGACATTAGTGGAAGTGCACTGGCATGGTGCAAATCATGCTTATCTGAGCGCCATCATTTCGTGGCAGTAAATGAAGAGGTATCATATCAGTCACAAGTGCAGTATGGAGTACCTCAAGGCTCAGTACTAGGACCATTACTTTTCACGCTTTACATGTTACCCTTGGGAGATATCATTAGGAGACATAGTGTTAGCTTTCACTGTTATGCCTATGATACTCAGCTCTATATTTCTTTGCGGCCTGACAAACATACCAATTTGAAAAACTGAATGCGTAGTTGATATAAAAAACTGGATGACTAGTCCTTTAACTGAAAAATTGACTGTTTGCTATTGTCCTCTTTTTTGAGCTGCTCAACAGCAGAATTGAACTTTGTTTGCATTACTGACACACTATTTTCCTGTTTAACACTGTAAAGCTGATTTGACAATCTGTATTGTATAAAGTGCTATATAAATAAAGGTGGCTTGACTTGATTTAAGTTGTTTGAAGAGGAAAAAAGCTTTGAAAAGATCTGAGGACATGCCAGACATCAGACTGCTCTACTAAACCCTCCTGACCCAGAGAATCAAGCCTGACAGCTGCAGAACTGTGTGTGATAGGAGAGAAAGTGCGTAGGCAGCCACAATATCTTCAGACACAAAGAGCATGGCCAACATTAAGGCTGATGATACACAGGGCAACTTTTTGAGCAATGTTGCTTGGGTACTTTTCCACTGAGAATGGGTAACAAATGATCCTATCTGGATAATTTAGATCGGTTGTGGGCCCTGTGTCTCACCTGTTTGACTGTTGACGGCAACATTGCCCAAAAAGTTGCCCCGTGTATCATCAGCCTAAGTCACCTGACGATCAGAAACCTTAAGAAACTGTTTAGTTGTCTGACGAGATTAGCTGAAGTTGGGTTGGAAACAAAATGCTGTTCTGAACCCTGAAGATTTTTTAATAAGATTCACCCAAAACACAGCAAACCACTATAAAGGAGTGATTCTGTATTTTACAATGAGCCTGACATGAATCGGTGTGTAAGCCAGAATCTGATAGAGTAAGAGCTTTAGTGTTTTTAGTGTGACTGCACAGAATACTGACGCTGTGAGCAGTCGCTGCCGATCCAGCCGGGGTAACACTGACACGAGCCGTCGATGGGGTTACACGTGCCGTTATTAGTGCAGGTGCAGCTCCACGCACAGTTCTTACCGAACCTGCCACTGGGACACACTGCAGACAGACAGACAGACAGACGTCAACACCACCGTCCGCTGACACAACCACAGCACAGATATTGGACAATGGAAATGGAAAACATTACAGAAAGAACTGAAAGAATAAATGGCATGGAGAAGACACACTCCCCATGTAAGCCAGACTATCTGACAGCTGTACTGTACAAGTGAGTGAGAGCGGCGTGTCTTGCCTTCGTTGCAGAGCGCCCCTTTGAACCCGGGCAGACAGTCACACTGGCCGGTCACGTGGTGACAGGGGCCATTGCTGTGGACGCAGTGCGGACAGGCCTGGCTACAGCGGTGACCAAAGAAACCCGGAGAACAGACTGGGAGCACGTGGGGAAAACATGAGGAGAACAGAGCGGATGAGCAAACAGACACGGTGCAGTGCGATGGGACAGACAGGCATGCGGTGTGTTGAGCACTCACTGCGCTGGCAGGTGGTTCCTCTGAATCCAGGCGCACACTCGCACGCACCCTCGTCCGGCGAACACGACGCTCCGTTCTTACAGTTACAGGACAGAGAGCAGTTGGGCCCCCAGCGGCCCTCAGCACACACACTGTCACAGTGAATGCCTGTGAGAAACACACACACACACACACACACACACACACAACATCACTTTACACTTTACGCTGCTTCACAAAACTTCACGGTAACACTTTAAATAAAGCCTCTATATATTATGCATTATTTATGCCTTTTTAATGCATTTAAGTGCATTATCTCTTGAATAACTACAACCACAGTTATAATACATTATAATGATTATCTATTCTTTGTTACACCTTTAGAAAGTATAATGCATTAAAACACGACAAACCATCAGATATTATAATGCATTTCTAATTATTTATGAAAAGATATAATGCATTACAATCCACATTATGAACACTTTTATAATGCATTAAACAAAAAGGCTGTAAGTGTTACCAACTTCACTTCTCTTACAGAATTCGATGTTTTGTATTGAGAACTATTTGTTGATGAAGTTGATGAGTTCACCTGCCCATGCATTCTGGATAAATGATAGTTAGTGAATTGGTGTGCTGACCTGAGCGAACCCCCAGACTACGAGAGTGACTAGAATGAGGTAGCTTGGAAGGGGATGAGATGGGATGGTGGAGGGATGATGGAAAGCCATCGCTGGTGCAGCTCAGTGACTCGTGATGATGACTTACAGTTTAGTGACGCTTTATACAGCTCTGAATCAACTGTCTCAAAGCACTGCAAATGCAACAAAACTCAGACTAACATATAATGACACAGTTTACAAACTAATTACCAATTTTCAAGAAAGATTTACATGTAATCCGCAAATAATTAAATTAAATACCATTAAAAATGAAGTTTCTGTAAAATTTGGGTTTATTAATTTCCTTGTTTTGTGTCATTAGGCACTGCTTGGCAAACTAGGTCAGTTAGAAGCAATTAAGTATGATTTTCCCTTGTGTATTATATGTGCATAAGTATTGAAATTCATTAACTTATTTAAATATGGACCTACATTATAAAACTGACCTGAGATCAGTTAAAATCCACTAAACACTCATGGGATCGCCAGATTAACGCCATTGAGCGGCTAGCACACTGCATTTTAAAAAGTTTTGACGCAACAATTATGCCTCGTTTGCGAAAATCACATACATGCATACAATCTCTGAACCACTGATTCAAACAAAAGATTCACAAATATTACAAAGCTTTATGTAGCAATGTTTCAAAAAGGCCCATCACTACTGATAGGACTAAATAATTAGGCTTCTCCTGAACCTATGTTTTGAACTTGCACACACACATACTGGCTCAGTGAATGAACAATTAAAGCCAATCAGAAGTCCATGCTGCTGTAAAGAGCTTGATCACCGGAAGTGGCAGAAGACGTAAGCGCAGCGCGTGCTTATAATAAGCAGAACGATATCGTGTGTTGGTGTGCTAATATAGTTATTGTTATGGTTATCATTGTTGGTGTGAACCGGTCATAACCCAGTGACCGTCAGGACAAATGATTACACGCGAGTCTGGAGCTCGGTCCGAGCGCTGAAGTGGCTCTGTGCTGCCAGAACACAGACAAAAGCTCCTTTGAGAGCGAGTGTGTGTTGCTAGGAGCTGGAGATCATTCTAGTGCAGCGGCCCTGAGGAAACGCCGCCGAGGGCATCAGTATGCTGCCGGAGTCCAGCGCAAACCCCAGGAATGTGTGGGAGAGACACGCTGAAGGGATCCTGAAGTACACACATCACAACACATCTACACAAACGCTGACAAGACCTGCTGCTGATACACTTAGGGATACTTCATCACAAAATAAAAATCACTCACCCTCAAGTTGCTCCCAAGCCGTACCAGTTTAGAAGAATGTTGTTAACCAAACTATTGCTGGTCCGCATTGACTTTCAAAGCATGGGAAAAAATTACTATGGAAGTCAATGGGGACCAGCAATAGTTTGGTTTCCAATGTTCTTCTAAATATCTTCTTTTGTAAGAAACCTACAGGTTTGGATCAACTTGAGGGAGAGTAAATGATTCATTTTCAACTGTACCTTTAGCAGGATATTGCTGTTAATCATATCAATAAATAAAAAAATAAATAAACATTTTTTAAATGGTCATTAAAGCTGTTATTACACACCCCGCGATATTACGCAGGACAAGCGGTTTTGGGTGAATGGGGTGGATGGACAGCAAGGCTGTACCACATACATATTTAGGATTCAGAGTTTATGAACAACCACCGAAAAGCCCACTAATCTGAAAACTGAGAGCTCCCAGCGAGGCTTTGGCTGATACAGCTTCTGAGAAGTGTGAGGCTCAGCTCTTTACCTGTCCATCCGGTCAGACAGCGGCAGTGTCCGGTCGAGGGGTGGCAGCCGTCCGCATGACTGCAGTCACAGCGCTCGCGACAGTCCAGCCCATACGTCCCGTCCTGCATCAACCCACAACAGCACACTTCACTCAACACGAACACTGGCTTTCCTCAATCAGTGAGCGCAATATCAGAACACACTTGAGATCTTTGGCATGGCAGAGCTAAGGATTACAGGTTACTGTTGTGATCAAAAATATGGAAAATAATTATACAGGTGCATGTCAAAAAATTAGAATATTGTGAAAAAGTTCTCTCTTTTTTTTGTAACTTATTTCAAAAAGTGAAACTCTTTAAAAAAAAAGTAAGCTCTAATCATCAAAATTAAAACAAAAAAACTTTTGAAATGTTTTCCTTTACATGTAATGAATCTAGAATATATGAAAGTTTCACTTTTTGAAATAAGTAAAAAAAACGATATTCTAATTTTATATATGTGACCCTGGAGCACAAAAGCAGTCTTAAGTCGCTGGGGTATATTTGTAGCAATAGCCAACAATACATTGTATGGGTCAAAATTATTGATTTTTCTTTTATGTCAAAAATCATTAGGATATTAAGTAAAGATCATGTTCCATGAAGATTTTTTGTAAATTTCCTGCTGTAAATATATC
>JAFVLL020018805.1:6695-21464 GCA_021397915.2 Tor tambroides
GAAATGGAAACGAAGGAGAAGCCTAAGCCGACTCCTGATTATCTGATGCAGCTCATGAACGACAAGAAACTGATGAGCAGCCTGCCAAACTTCTGCGGTATCTTCAACCATCTCGAGCGACTGTTAGATGAAGGTGAGAGTTCTACATATTTCTTTAAAAACAACGAACACACTTGATTTGGGTTCGTAAGAACTGTGGATGCCTTCAGATTTATCCTAAATATGTCAGTATTTTTATTTTTCAGTTTCTTGCTTGTTGTAGCTAAACAATCTCCGGAGTTTGTAAATAATATCTTTTGATTTTTTTTTCATCCCAGTCTTGCACGCTACGTTATTATGCCAGTTGGTGGCGACAAGTGGGAGTCGTTTAGTATGAGTGAGTCCGTCTTTGAATCTTTCACTCACTGATTCGTTGTAAACATCAAGTCTTTATGGAATGAAACAAAGCTTATGATCCTTTATTAATCTAGACTGCAGACTTAAGTGATTAAACATCATATGTGTTTTACTAAGACAAAAGGAAAACATTTAAGCTGGAAGTGACTTTAATACACTATATTATAGAGACAAAAAGTCATTTCTACATTCATACATTCATAATTTATCCGTTCTCTATTTCTTGTGAACGAGATTACCTCACTCATTCAGTGAAGAGGGTGTGTTCTTTCAGTTAGTCCAACCAATGCAATACTTCTTTACAACTGTGCTCAAATTCTATTGGCCTGTGGTTTACTCAGTATGTAGGCTATGAAGCCAGGGAAGCAGTTAAAAGGAATTAAAGATATGAGTCAGTACATGGAAGGAAATGAGAATGATTTGTTCATGGTGAAAGAACACATTTGCTTAGGCCTATCACTTAATAAGTCTGTTCAATCTTTTAGACTGTAACAGTCTAGAATCTTATGTGGTTTAACAGGCATCATAAAAGATTTCAAATGGTATAACTTCTTCCCTAAATGACAGTAGTTGAAAACATTTTTTAGTTTTCTCAAATGAATCAATTACATGACCTGGAAACATCTCTGATCAAATCCACGCAGACTGATTAAATCTGCACAGATGCATCCAATCACAAAACATTATTACAGGCCATGGCGCAGTTGGATGATACTCAGATTAGAGGAACTACTGGCTGTAATCGAGACTAGCCTACTTGTTGGTTTTGTGAATTTAGTGGTAGGGCTATTTATAACACATACTACAGTGGCAAGTCATCTGCCTAGGCTCTCCAGACCAGGGGTGCGTTACCCAAAACTATTGTTTGCTAAATGGTCGTTAGTTTTCTATTGAACTCTATTGGTAGCGACGGAACTTGCAACCTAGTTGCTTTTGGGAAACACACCCCTGGTTGGTATTGTAAAGCAAGTTTTGTACTTCAAGCTGGCGTTTACTCAGGGCTGATGCACTTTTAACACATTTGAATGCTGCAGAACGCATATAACCAGCAGTTTTCCTCTGAGAATGCAGGGGAAGCTGAGGACCTGATAACAGAATCACTTCTCTCTTTCTCCTTCACGTTCTAATCATACAGCCCATAGCTGTGGCTTTTATCATTCTCAGTTTATTGCTGATAATCCAGTGTAATAATATAAAGGTTATCACTGCAATACTTTTGTGGAGAGAAGGGTGATCTGTTAGATTTATATCCATAGTATTTTGCAATCCATTTGAGAGTGAATTCAGTCTGTCTGGTCCTTTAGTACACTGAATCTCTTTAGATTCATCATAACTCGCCAATAGCATGTGGCATATTGAAATATGTGTCATAAATAACCTCACTAAGCCTGGGTTTTTCAGTTCCTCTGTTTAGAGCTAATTTAGCCTTGCCTGTTCTCTTTATTCAAGCATATTGCGAACTGGATGGAGCTCTTAAAATGTTGAGTAACTGAAAAATAGGAAGAATTTCTTTGATCTAGATTTCCTCTCACTATCACAGAGGGGTTCCAAATCACCCACTGCCTTTTGTATAGCTTTATTGTCTCATATATTTTCCTTGTATGAGGATCCCAGTTCTGTCAGGTTATTGTAAAGAGGTTACTATATAATAAGCTTGGTATTTTGCTTGAGCACTTGTAGGCATACTTTTTCTTTTCACACCCAGTGATGCCAGAGAATTGTTTTTGTCTGCAGTTTCAAATGTTCTTTTGGATTTTTTTTTCTTGCCTACAGGTCAGCATGCTTACAGTTCCAATTGTTTATACAGATTTTTAAAAATGTACTGTTTGTAGCACTTGCTTTTAGTGTTTTTGTATTTGTAGTGTTTTAAATGAATACAAGCCATTACACATAATATTTGATAACTCATATTTGATATTGTGCTGTGTTATTGTTTCCAGGTTTTGTAAATCTCCAGCATGTGTTTTCCGAGTGCTGCTCTTTTCTTCACACTTCTTTCGTGTTCCCTCTAAGGAACAAATATACTGCTGGTATGCCGCTTATTGAATTATTTGAGTAATTAAGCCATCATGGAAGAAAAATATCTGGGAGAGGATCCAGAAGCAATGTTGAACCTCTCTTTGAAAGCACTGGCTTTTCCTTATCTGATTTAGATATAAAACAGGACTACAGAGCCCCAGGGAGACCTACCAGTGAAATTGTTGCAAAATGTGCTTTTTTGTTCTTTTTACTGAAACTGTTCTGTTGCCTTTGATTATTGCGTAGGATAAATAATATCGGGCTTGTGTTAACAGCATTGCACAAATGTTATTGTTGGAGGCACTTTCAATAAATAGGGTGCGTGCAAAATAAGGCCAAAAAAGTGGTCTGCCAAAAGAAGGTGCTTAACCTTCAGAATAAGGTCAAATATTGTGTGTTTTTTCCCCTCTTCATTTCATAAGTTTTTTTTTCTTATTTCCTCTAATTTCTCTAAATGAAGTTTAAACCCCCTGATTGAAATTAAATAGGCAAAATTTATAAAATAAATTAGAAGCTTCCCATAAATTCAAGAAAATTGTTTCTTTGGTTTATTTTATATCAATAAACATTAAACAAACATTGAAACTAAATATCTATAAAATTAACTATGCGGTTCCTATCGTTTAAAATATTTTATTGTATTTTCTATCAATAAATGTTAAATAAACATTGAAATTAAATATACAAAATGTATGAAATAAACTACAGATTTCCCATCAATTAAAGAACAATATTTGTTTGATTGTGTTTTTGCATACCACTTGGCTTAAAGTTTGCATCTTATGCAATGTGCCTTAAACATTGTGATTTTAGAGGTTATCTGTCTTTATGCTTGTATCAAAGTCTGCCACTTAAATCAGTAATTTAGTAGTTTTCTATGTCTCCATAGCATCATGTATTTCGTAAAGGGGTGAAAGTTGCTCCAGGCAAATGTGTTAGGAAAGTTAGAATTCTCAGTGGTGTCTTGACCTCTGATTGTCCTCACATTATAGTCTTCTTGGTTAAAGAGTAAAGCATGGTTCTGTGTTCACCCCTTCCAAACACAGACTGGCACATGAGCAATGAAGGGACGCCACTCTGACCTATATGCATCATATGACCGTGACAAGGCCACACACAATGATCACATAGTTCTTCATGAATCTGTCACCACTTCATGACTGTTAGAGGTGCTGAATGTTCCACAGATGGAGATCAAGTGTTTGTGTGTGTGTGTGTGTGTGAGAGAGAGGGAGAATCAGGTATGAATGTGTGTTCCAGGAAACATTTAGTCACTTTACACATATAATTGTCCATTTATCCATTTATCTATTATTTAACATAATCGTTTATACGCATGCTGTCGTTTATATAAATTTCTTTCAGTATGAGTGAGTCTGAGTGAGTGTAGCGTTATGACTTTTCATCTCAGAATACATGTGACATCAATGGTCTTTGATTTTGACTGCATTAAGCTATTACCTCCTTAGCCAGATCCCGTGACACAGACAGAGCGAGATGCAGAAAGGCCCCTGGGACCAGGGCACGGGGTCGAGGGCACACCGACTAGACAGCTTCCCTCCAATTTCTGCAAAGTTCAGTCAGGACAGATGTCGCAAAATTAATATGCACTAAAAGAATTCTTCTGAAACACTTCTCCGTTGGGAACAGGTGAATGAAACTCGCTGTTTAACTCCATGAAAACCTACATCGGGGAGTCATACTAGTTATTATATTTAGCATCAGAAACCTTTTTATGGAATTAGAAAATGTTTATTATTAAATTCATATTTTACATTTATGCTCGCATTCAATAGTACCATCAAAAGTGATAGACAAAAAAAAATCTGTTTCAAATAAATGCTATTTTTTTTAAACTTTCTATTCATCAAAGGATCCTGAAGAAATGTGTCATGGTTTCCACAAAATATATTAAGAATTGTTTTCAACATTGATAATAAATCTTCTTGAGCAGCATATTAGAATGATTTCTGAAGGATCATGTGACACTGAAGACTAGAGTAATTGTTGAATATTCAGATTTTATATCACAGGAAAAAATTATTTTGAAAATATATTCAAATATTAAAGTTATTTTATATAATATTTCACAATATTACTGTTTTCATGTATTTCTGATCAAATGATTGCAGCCTGTGTGAGCATAAGAGACTTTCAAAAACATTTGAAAAATTTACCTCGAACTTTTGAATGGTAGTTTATATTCGGTTATATTTATATCATCCATTTAAATTTTGTCATTACAGAATTTTACACATTTAGATCTGCGATATGACATCAGTAACAATTATTAAAACAACAACAATGAAACAGGATATTTAGTGAGAAATAATGTAGGACAGGACATGATTTCATCCATCAGGAATTTATTGGCTTCTGAAAAGTGGTCACTCGTACAGTTGGTTTAAAATTAGGAACGCACCAAAAAGAGAAGTCGTTTTAGAGGCCGGCAAAAGTTTTTTTTCTTTTCTTTTCTGTGGCATAACATTCATAATTGGCCTCAACTGATTTCGTTCCCCGAGTAAAGCTAAATAAATACTGGTCCACAAAGAGATACAACACATCTGGCTTTGAATCTCAAACAATACGAGATATTATTATTCCTCTAACTGGCCTTGCTGAATGAAAGTGCTTTGTTTGGCAGTGGCAGACAGATGTGTCTGGAGCTATGAAGTGACAGTTATAATTAGGGCTGGGTATCATTCAAAAATGTTCGATATCGATACCGATACCTTGAGTTCGATACCGGTTCCTGAACGATACTTTTTTCGATACCAATTTTATGAAATCTGTTTTAACAAGATTACATTATCTCAAAAAACTTTGGTTTTATTTTTTTCAGCTTGTTGATATTGATACAGACTCAAAGACTCATCTCCTGAGACACTGCACAAAGGAACAAAATATATCCAACACAATAAATCAGTGCAAATAATTTTAATAAAGCTCAAATAGTTTTCAGTTTACACTAGTGTTTGTTCGTTTTAAAACGCATAGCTCAGACAGAATCTTCATTTCTATTCATTTATTCTAGGTTGTTAAAGTGAAACTGAAAATCTTTATCCACTTTCATAAGTGGGTGTTTTATTTTCTTTCACCATACATTTTATTGTTATTAAATTCTGTGTTGTAGTATGTCTAATTATTTGAATGCATAAAAAATAAGTTTATTCAAATTTATTCTTAAAATAGCCTTATGAAATGTTTTATTTTTCCTCAGAAATTCTGTGTTCTGTATCTGGTTTTCAAATGAAGGCATAAAACATTAATTTCATTTATCTTTTAAATTATTGAAAATCAAACTTTATTTATTTATTTTGGCAAACAAAATTTTACTATTAAAATTAAAACATGGAAGAAATGTTGTGTGATCATTACTTTAAAAAAATATAAAGTTTTAATAATTTTAATAGTAGCCTAGTAGTAGCAGTATGTACACTCTGCTGAACAATATTAATATATTTCTGCCGCAGTGTCTTCCAAGTTAAACCGAACTTTTATTTTGACGGGTTGCCGTGAATACCTTTACAGTTCTGTGTGTGTATGATATGACGCTAGTTTTACTCAAATCAAATGGTAAAATGCTCATGGAGTGACTCTCAGAACAGTTCTGGAGATGTTGTTCATGTGTTTATGTCCTCATTTAGACGGCAGACGCTGAAATCACCGCGAGCGTCACGCGCGCTTCAGTCTGTGTGAAATAAACACAACCGCGCGATATAGAGAGCAGACTGCTACGTACGCTTTCGAATCGCTCTCGCGGATGTCAAACACACCTATGCTGCAGGCTTATTGCCTCACTGACGTTGATGAGATTAACCCCTTAGGTATCGAAATTTGGTACCGAAGGACATGACGTTTTTCGATACTGTGTGGTATCGAGGCAATTCGGTCGGTGCCTAAAAAGTATCGAACTCGATACCCAGCCCTAGTTATAATGTTATTTTCAGGTCACATCTCGTGCCTCTGTGTCAATCCTCATGTCTTGTGTGTTTGTGAAGGTGCTTTTCGGTTGTCTCTGTGTGTCTATTTTTCTTTGTCTCCCTTTGGCCGTTTTCTTTGATAAGATAAATGTTGATTATCGAGCGTGTCTGTGATCTCATCAGTCTCCTGCTCTTCCCAGACAGCTTTGCTTGCATCTGTAAATACTCAATACTTATCTCACCCTTAACTGCCAGTTTACCCGCAGTAGTCTTCTTGACACCAACAGACAATCTCTCTCAGCCTAAACGCAATCAGCAATCATCCAATCACCACAGCCCGTTAGTGCTGACCATCACAATCACATCTTGATGTTGTAGAGTTCACAATCAGAGTGATAAGCACAAGCCGCACATTCTAATTTTCTGATGCCAGGAGAATCAGGATGACCTTAAAGGAATAGTTAAAGGAAAAATCTATCATTTACTCGCTCAATGTAGTTCCAAATCCTGCTTTTCTTGTAAAGAATATTAATTTTGATGAACAGATCAAATGTTTAGTCTTTATTATCTAATAA
Organism: Tor tambroides; assembly: GCA_021397915.2. Lineage (NCBI taxonomy): Eukaryota > Metazoa > Chordata > Actinopteri > Cypriniformes > Cyprinidae > Tor > Tor tambroides. The sequence continues at coordinate 13,609 of JAFVLL020018805.1, forward strand.
AGCTGCCCTCCACTGTAGCTTTTAAGTGAAATATAATGACTTTTAGGAGATCATGTCAGGTTGGATATCAATGAGATAATCAAACATTATTGGTTCTTGCGGCACAACACATGACCAAACATTATTGATGTCAAACTTGGAACCGTGTTTGTTTTAATAGTTATGGCAGAAGGCAAATTACTTAAATTTGAGTCTGCTTGTCATGCTATCGTATGGTGTCAAAATAACTGGAATATAGTGCAATTTGATGTTATTATGATGTTTTTGAGACATATACTGTATGCTATGGTTCAGTCATTTTGGGTCAGTAATGAATAGTTTTACTCAGCAAGGATGCATTAAATGGATGAAAACTGACAGGAAAGATAAAATGTTTATTTTTGTTCTGTTTAAGTGCAGCCTTGCTGAGTAGAATTTAATGACCCCCATTTTTTTTTTAAAGTAGTGTATATGGGAAGAGCTCTCAAAAACTCTCCTTATGTATTCCAGGCCAAACAACAGCTTATGGGATCGAAACATTAAGATTATTAAATAATGACATTTTTATGCTTAAAAAGGGGATGCCATTAGTTATTGGTTAAAATGACTGTTGCAGTTGAAATAGATTTGCTTTCACCACAGGTATTTGGTCTGAAAAAGGCATTCAGTTTGAAGATATATTGTCAGAGCGAAGGGAAATATTGTTCTTGCATGTACACATTTGTTTTTACAGTGTCACTAACAGCCTGACAATTGCAGTAACTGTGGTGTCTGCTGTCTGTGTGCAAAAACGAAGGAGGAGTCGGACAGTTTCCTGGCAGTCGACGAGTATCCAGATGGTCTCACTGTTTGCGGTCTACTCTTTCATCCCTCTTGCAACCTTTTCTATTTTTTATTTATTTTTTTTTTTACCTTTCTTTATCACGTTTCCTCTGTTCATCTCAGCGTCTCTCATCTCTCCCACACTGCCACAGATGGTCAACTTCACTGTCTCTGTATGGGAGACTGTAATAATCTGTTTCTGTTCCAAAGTCTTAAAACTCTCTGTTGCATGATGTACACTTTACTGTGGAGTGCTACATAAAATATTAGTAATTAAATAGAATGATTTTATTTAAGACTCATCAGTGGCAACTTATAACTGCAGGAAAGGAGAATTATGTATTTTTGTGATGAACTAGATATGGGCATGAGTAAATGCATTATAAAATATATAAAAATGGATATGTATTAATATAATAATGAAATTGATTTCTTTGATTTCTGTGAAGACTTACTCCAATCTTCTGGGTCATGTGATCATTCAGAAATCATTATAATTTGTTGCTTTGGTGCTCAAGAAACATTTCTTATTATCAATGTTGAAAACAGTTGTGCTGTTTATTTTATTTTATTTTTTATTTTTTGTAGAAACTGGACACATTCTTTCATTTAGAAGTGGGAAGTACTTGGTTGATATTTGAATAGACTCCATTTCATAAATGTTTTGTTCATAATGTATAGTTTTTATCATTATCTCCAATTCTGACTTTAAATGAATTTGTGTGTCTATGTGTATGTGTGCACTCATCTTTTCAAGCCTTATGTAATGGCACATACTGTGAAGCAGTGTTTGGTTGAGTAACCGCTTTGTCTTTATGCAGTGTCCAGCATGGTCTGGAGACCGCCAGCTCTCGCAGGCAACAACACTTTTGTTCACTAAACGACCAAGGAATGTGTCTGACATCCCACATTAAATCACGCTTGTTTTTCTGCCAGCACATATCTCTGATTTCCAGTTCTTTCTTTTAAACCGTTTCAAAAATCCTAAAAACTGCATCCAAATTTGCCTGTTTGAAAAGTTGATATAGGCACAAACTTCCCATGGCTGACACTAAAAGTGTGAAAAATATTAAAGGTGTCAGGAGAAGTAATTTAAGCCAGACGCATGACAGTGTGTGATTAGTAAATAACAGCAACTGAATAGGTTATCTGTAGTGCTGTGTGTTTAAAGTGCAGGAGCGCAGCTAGCATTATGGAGGTGATATTTATGTCTCAGTGATGTAGCCATTGCTCGCCTGCTGCCATACCAGACCAACTGTATCATACTGTAGTATTGGACGGCTCAACTCAGATAACAGTAAACAAACAAACTGTAATCAGAGTCGTCTTGTGCCCTCTCTCTCTCTCTCTCTCTGTCTCACACACACACACACACACACGTGTAAATGATGGTCTACAGCAGCAGGAAGGACTATCTCACTGTCTGTCTATGTAGTGGTTTTGCAGTGTTGACCAGTCGCCTGTAATGTTTGTTTTTAGTGCACTTGAAGGTTGTGCTAATAACAGCTAAACTGGGGGTGGAAAATTATATGTCTTATGTCACCTCAGCTGTTCTTCGGGGAAAATACATATGGTTTAAATAGACTGTAGTATTTGTTTATTTTTTAATTTTTAGTCTATTTATGTATTTGTTCTGTAATAGTTTTTACTGCGGAATCGCCATTTCAACCAAATAGTCATTGTTTCCAAGCAGATCCAAAATGTTAAGTGTTTTCAAATTGATTTTTACTAAATGAACACAAGGAAGATTGATTTTAATGTCAGTATTATTCCTTTTAATTTGCACCAATATAACAATATGCTAAAATATTTTTAATATAATTGTAATAATTTATGAAAATAGCATGCAGAGACTTCTTTGAACATTTTTGTGTAATGCCATAAAGAGTTGAATTTATTCCCAGAAGTGAATCGAACTCGCCCCTATAAAGTAATTTTTGCTTCTGAATGATTCACCCAAAAATGGAAATTCTGTCATTATTTATTCACCCTCATGAGAACAATTGAGAGTTGTTCTTGTTCATCAAGCAGGCGTGGTGTTTACCATTTTTGGTAAGATTAAAAAAAAAAAAAAAAAAATTGTTCTGAAGACGAACGGAAGTCTTATGAGGGTGAGTACATGTTGGCAGAATTTATATTTTTGGAAGGAACTATACTTTTAGCTTTAACAGATGAATAAAAACCATTAAAACTGTGATATTCACAGTGTTGCTTGTTTAATATTGCCAGCAGAATCATTGTGGATATTGTATATATCGCCCAGCCCTTGTGACTCATGGGATAAGTCATGCTTAGTCCAAAGTTTTGAGACTGTTGGAATGTTAATCCATAGAGTCACACAAAACCCAGTATAAACTTCTGACTGACTGTTTAATCTCCTTTCAACACTCAATGTAAAGTGACCAATTATACCAATTTTGTGTGTAAGTGCCAGAATGTGTAAATTAATCTGCTTTGAGCAGTTTGAGCTTCATTGTGGGACCTCGTATGGCTGATTTCACTCCGAGGTTTTATTTTATCAGCTCTATTCTGAATGATAGCATATGGGCAGCCGAAACCAGTCCTAATGTAACCAGTTGGGATTTATTTAAAACATTGTAAATCAGAAAATGTTGTTTTAGGAATCAAACACATGGTTAGATGCACTCGTGCCAAGAGCATGTGTTGCATGTAATTGAATGTAAATGTATTTACATGCTTGCGTTCACTAATGTAAGGCATATGAGAGACAATGAAAACAATTCTGGTCGTTCTTCAGGACTGATTGGTGTTGTCGGTGGAATTCAGAGGACCACAGTCTGCTGAGTACTGTTGAGTTATTGCTTATGAGAGCTTGTTGAGGTTCTCGGCTTTGCTCTGGGAGGATCCTATGGGAGCCCAGCAGGCTACGGCTAGCTCAGCTCAGGGTTATATTTAGGTCATTTTAATCTGCAGGCCTGGGCCATGCTTTGATGTTGTCATTTTGAACCATATTGTACATCAGTGTAAATCCATTCTAATATACTGCTGCTTCTTCCGAATATCCTCCAAAGAGCTTTTGTTAAATAATAATTATTGCTTCAGTCTTTTAAAGCTGGTCTCTTTGGAATTCCTCTGTTTGGACCAACGAGCATTCAAAAGGCTGGTGTCTGATTCACTCTTTGTGAATGCACATCATGGTGCGCTAGTTCCTCCATGGCTGGCTGGGCTCTCATGCCCTTTAGGAGTTGTTTTGAATTAAATAGCTGCATGAACTCATCAAAACTTCTGCAAGTCATTTATAACAGAAAGTACATCTTTTCTTTGTTTTTAAAGATAAAGGAAGCAGCTTTTATGGATAAAGCTATGTGGAGAACTGCATTGTTTGTGTAGACAATGCCGTTTTTCAAAGAAAGTGAAAAATTTGACATGATCTTTGTCAAAGTTTCCTCTCTCAGATGTTAAACCTTAAATGGATAGTTCACCCAAACATAAAAATTCTGTCATCATTTACTCAACCTCATGCCGTTCCAAACCTGCAAGCAAAAACACTTTGGTACACGTTAACTTCTATTGTATGGTCCAAAATTACAGAGACATTTTTCAAAATATCTTCTTTTATGATCTGCAGATGAAAGTAAGATATAAAGGTTTGGAATGACATGAGGGTGAGTAAATGGTGGCAAAATGTTCATTTTTAGATATTATCGCTATCCAAGTTTTAACTCAGAGTTCCTTTATATAATTGAGTTTTTAATGTGTCTGTCTGACAGAAATTGGAAGGGTACGGAAGGACATGTACAATGACACTCTGAACGGCAGCACAGATAAAAGGACTTCAGAGCTCCCGGATGCTGTGGGGCCCATTGCACAACTCCAAGAGAAACTCTACGTGCCTGTCAAAGAATACCCAGACGTAAGTGTTACCTCAACGCTTTTCCAAAATAGAAATTTCGTGAGTTTAATCCTTTGTTGGTCAGTTACTAAGACTATTGTATAGATTTTACTTAAGTGTTCCAAAATGTGTCCCAAATGCTTTCCAGTATCCTTAATGTTTTTCTTCAACTCATAGACTGTTGGGCAGTAGTTTACTGTTGAATCTCCATCAGTCCGGGCGTGTTTCTGTGGGTAAAGCAGGTGATTTATTGATAAGAATGAGTACAGTCATGTATGCACACAACATTAAGGTCAATAAAGCTGTTTTACAGCAGATTAGTATCTTAAAATAATCACCGCATTCATGGAATAATAGTGTACAGTCAGAAACTGCAATTTTCCTGCTGTAATGTGTTTATGAGGGCATACAGTGCACCTTGACTAGTGCATGTAAATAAAGAGAGACATGCATTAGTGTTAACACATGTTTTTTGTAGATTACTCAGATGACAGAAGATTGGAAATTTGTCCATGAAAATGCGTTTATGACATGTGGATCCTCTGGGACTAATATTTAGTTGTTTTGCACTTTGATTGTCTTACCTTAGACGTAGACTCAGGGGAGCATGAGAATCCTGCAGCAGACTGATCCAATTAACTCGTCTCTGCCAGGACAACAATAATCAAAAGACAATAATTAGCATGGTAAATATTGCTTAATACTGCGAGTCTAGGCATTGTTTGACTCTCAGCCTGTGCTTCTTATTTGAATGCATCGTGACTGTTGAATCCTGTATACAAGGGCAGCTTTCATACTATTCTCAGAAAATGTAATTTATGCAGAAACAGTGATCAGGCCTGAGAGTGGATTACGAGAGGAGCCCAATCTGAAACATTTGTATGTGAACTGAACAAAGTGTTGAGATGTACATTTTCAGTGTCCCGTTTATCTTGACCATGTTTAGCATTGAGGCTGTGTTTAAGGAGACAGTAAGTAGACAGAGAAGTGTTTCTGGCTGACAACTCTCACGTTTCTCCTGTCTTAAAGAGCTGATAAGAGTGATAGTAGGGTCAGGGTTAATCGAGTTTGAATGAGAGGCGCGTAACAGGGGCTTCTCTATTATCTCTCATTTAGTTATAATTAACCTCTGTGCATATCAGGACGAAGCCCAACCAACTACTGACAGCACTTGTGCAAATGTGCGAAATTTACTTGTTGGAAAAGTATGTAGAAGAAATGGGAAGCTCTAAAATGCAATACATCTCATTCTGACGCTGTTCTTGCATCAAGTAAACACATTTTGAAGGAAGAAAAGCTTTTGAATAGATTAGCCTGATAGATGACAACACACAGGAACTTCTGATCTGGTATCTGGTGTCTAGTGTATTAAAATGTGATACATTTTGACAACCTGCTCAGAATTTCCCATTGTTGAGTGACTTATTGAGGTCACAAACTTCATAAAGCAACAAAGTCATTTGGAACAGCACACCGCCAGCACCAGTAGGTCTTGTTCATATGAAATATTGCTCAATTATTGTGATTATTCAGTTTAACAGTAAGGATTTTTCTGGCCTATTCAGATCTTTAATTGCCCTGCCAACATTTTCACTGGCCACACTTGGTAGATGGTAGATTTTAAATCTACCATTTTTAAAATCTAAAATGGTAGATTTTATTAGATGGCTACATGACTAATAATAACAAACTACAAAAACACTTTTACTATGAAATGGTGGCATATATTGCAATGTAATACAGATTTCTCATTTTCTACCATTTCTGTTTATGCTTTCAAGACTATCAGTTACTAATACCTTCTTACTGTTATTTTGACATAATTTGCCAACCAGCTGGAGTTACCTTTAATCAATTACATTCAAATTCAATTATCCAGATCCACTGTGCGAATCTCAAAAAATCTGATGTTTACATTTGAAAGTAATGTAAGATTGGAAGATACTGATAGTGTAAAAAATAATAATGTGAGATACTGTTAAATTGCCTCCAGCTTGTTTTTCCTCATTGCAATTTGTGCTGGTCATTTTGATAGATCAGTTGGGGGCACAACAAATCCTTATGTTATTTGCAGCCATCAATCATCAGGCTTGTTTTGAGAGTGACTTTGCTCCCCTGTAATAGAAGCAGAATTCCGATAATCCTGCAGGAACCTGTCAGGGTTACCACCATCAGTGCCAAGTGTGGGTGAGAGACATGCAGGTCACTGGCCTTTATGTCCTCTGTCGCCTTTTGGAGAGAATGATCTAGAGCATTATCCCTGCTTTCATAGTCTATGTGAAAACAAATGTGGACTTTGACGAGGAGATGGGAGGGGTGGGCTATGATGATTAGTTTTCCATTCTGCATGCTCTCAGTGTCTCTATGTAAAGACCGTTCAGAGTGATTCTGAGGCCGCCGCCTCAGTCTATCATCCTCTTCCCACTCTTTTCTCTCTAGCTGTCGACTGGTAATGAGGTTTTTCCAGTGCTTCATTGTTGTTCATTGAGAGCCCCACACTTTAGATGAAGTTCTTGAACTTGTTAAAAAGCAAAAGAAAAAAAGACAGTGTTTACGTCATTTGGTTAGCATTCTGTGACTGTCTTTGTTTTTTAAAAGGAATAGTCCACCCAAAAATGAAAATTCTCTCATCATTTACTCACCCTTGCGTTGTCTCAGATGAATTTTCTAAAAAAAAATCTTCATTTGTGTTCATCTGTCTTATACATCTTCGACGGCTTGAGGGTGAATTATTCATTATGGTATTTGTTATTTTTTTTTTTATTTTATTTTTTTTTTTAAAGAAATTAGTGCTTTTATTTAGCAAGGATGCATTGAATTGTTCAAAGGTGACAGGAAAATCATGATGTTACAAAAGATTTCTATTTCAAATAAATTGTTCTTAAACTTTCTATTCATTAAAGAATCCTGGAAAAAGCTCAACTGTTTTCAACATTGTTAATAATAAGACTTGAAGATTAGAGTAATGATGCTGAAAAAAATTCAGCTTTGCCACCATATGACTAAAGTGCATTTTAAAAAAAATATTAAAATAGAAATGAGTATTATTTCATTATCACTCTGATGATATTACAATTTTTATTGTGTTTTTGATCAAACAAAAGGCAACCCTGGTGAGCATAATAGACTTAAATACTAAAAAAAAGGTAGGTTTTTTTTTTTTTTTTTAAATAAAATTAGTAACTAAATTAGTTCTGCCTTT